>OZ038486.1:19579987-19617487 GCA_964036315.1 Acanthosepion esculentum | reverse complement strand
CAATCTGTTGAGGACAAAATTCGCCCCTGAACTGCAAGTGACCATTTGAAATTAAAAATATTTCTTTTTTTTTTTTTTTTTAAATATTTCCTTATTTATTTATGTCTGATTTGTTTTTGTTTGTTTTGTTTTTTTACTTAGGAAAGCAAATTTGTAAATACCATTGGGGTTGCTGATTTACAAATGAATTTCTATTACAAAGGGAACACCAATGTTAAAGCCTATAAACGTGATCTGAACTTATAATTCGTCATTTCATATTGTCCATCCTATAAGGCTATACAATAAGTATACTCATAGTTTTATTTAATAACATTTCTAGTATATTCAGGCAAGTAGGCGAAAATAAATAAATATACTATTCAACAAGTAATCGGAGCGTCTACTAAAATACGAGTATCCACAAAAGTAGCGTATTTTAAACGCTACTTTTGTGGATACTCGTATTTTAGTAGATCAAAATCTTTTGTGGATACTCGTATTTTAGTAGATCAAAATCTGCCGGATTAATGAATAAAAAATATATTACTCCTCTAGAAAAACATTTTTTTAAGTTTGCATATGAAACAGGGCAGATAATTTCAAGAAAGATTTCGCTTAAAGGCACTGTTCACACATTGTCTATCGGCAAATCTACTTCGTGACTGAGTCGATTAGGTACGTCGGATCTAACGACGGTTTCTCCTACTAAAGGGGGACACAAATTCGAATCGTGGCGGAGAGCGCATATTTTTTCATTAATCGGATTTCTCTAACATTCAAACCTGTAGACGAAAATAAATAAATATGCTGTTTAATAAATAGATAAACGGAGCGTTTACTTAAATATCACGTTTCAGTGATAACAATACTTATATATATTTAGAAATAAATAAGAGGAAATAATTTTAGTTTTAAAACCAGAATAATTATCGTCGCTAAATTACGTGATATGTTTGCATTTGTAAACGCGTTTTAGAGAACTAAGGAGACTTGGAATTGAAGAAAAATATTAAAAACGGATAACAAATCAAAGTTCTTTCTTCATTTTTAATCGCCATAGTTGCCTCACCTTTAGAAGTGGATTTGCTATTTTTTTCAATGACATTTAGGATCGATCGTTGACATTTTTACTAAAGATTTTTCCACATCTGAATTCACACGAAACCAGCGCGCCGTAATATAAAATGTTCCGCTGAATACGGCGTTTGACGAAGAGAAAATGTTACGCGCATTCCATTTTCTATTTTTGTCGTTTGCATTTAATTAAAAAAAAAATAACATTTTCTTTCTCTTTTCAATTTTGAAAAAATATTCTATTTTTTTTTCCCCCGGATTTCATCATCCTTATTATCTTTCCAGCGCACGTTGTTTGTCGATTGTCTTTGACTTTGTTGAATCTGAGTGCCATTCATTTTCTCTTTGACTGTTACCTCTTCGGGACATTGCTTCGACGTTTGCCTCCATTTCCTTGATATTTAAGTGCATTGATTCTCTAACCAATGGATTGGCAATGAATGAAGCCAAATATCGCATAATTACAGACTATTGTACTAGTAATATATTGACATACATTACTAGTAATATATTGACTTTCTTGCAGTTGCAAGAAGGTCACTGACAACGGCTACATTTTTTTTTCAAATACTAATAAGCATATAAAGACCATCGAGAACAAACAACCAAAAACATGGCTAGACAGAGAAGACCTGAAAAGGTAATTTCTTATTATTGCAACCATGATCAACTGCATCAGGACTAAATCTACCGAATTTCACCCTTCTAATATTTAGACCAGTTCGTCAAAATGGGAAAGGATTACTTGTTTCAAGAAGTTTGCCTATGACTTTCGCTCGTCTATGGTTCTTTACTTTTGTGTAGATTAGGATTAACCTTTTTACTACTAGTACCCATTCAGGTGCTGTAAGTTTGGATTTGCTAGTGATGTAATGGCTAATGGCACCTAATTGTTAATCAGAGATCTGAGTTCTAATTCCAGTTGGGTTCGTTATATTCACTTACGCGAAAATACGTTTGGGAAAGGTAGAACTCCACCTTTTCTCTCCATCCCATTTATGCGTTAATTAGTAAGACTTGTATCTCTAAAAAAAAATCATTACTATCCCTCCGAAAAAAATAAAATTCTTTACAAAATATTTATATTTCGGCATCAAATAACCGATAGAGGTGTTGATATGCCGCGAAACAAAATCAACCAGCCAATCATTCTAGAACCCGTATTTTTTTTATTCGTAGCTGAGGCCTTCAAGTTAAGTTTTTTTTTTTGTTGTTTTTTTTTTGTAATAATCATGTGTTAGAGAAATGTTCTCTATGTTTTGATCGTTCGTTTTTTCCATCCATCTACTTCTGTTTAGGAACTGCAAATATAAGGATACTAATTTTAACATAGGTTTCACTCTACGATAGATCACTGCCAATTGTTCCGTCACGACATCCACTTGGAAATGAACTGGTCGGCGACTCGGAAGAAAGCAGCAATCTGTCCTTAAAGGAGTTGGGTGGAAGTTTGTGCTTTGCACATCTGCCCCACCCTTCTTTACCAACTATTTGTGCTTCCAATCCCGTCTACCGAACTTGTTCTCCCTCTTGTGGGGAATCAAGGACCCCAAGGTACGTCCGTTTGAAGACATTCGAGGAATGTGTGTATTTGTGTGTCTGTGTGTGGTTGTGGTTGTTGTTCAGACTGAATAGATTGCTTGCATTCGTAAATACTGTAATAAAATTAAATCGGGAATAATTATCGGATTTTATTTGTTATAAAGGAATAAGATATCGCTCCCGACACTTGAGTTTGAACGTAGATCGCCAGTGAGCAAACACAGGCGATCCCATTATTCAATTAAGTGGATCATGTGACCATAGTGGAAATGCCTATGTAGGGGGTAACATGACGACTAAACAATCGCATTTCTATTCTATCCTCTATTACTATACGGATCGCTATTCTATATACTATTCCTGTATTCAGATTACTATACCGAATACTATTCGAGTGAGTATTAACGAGCAAGTACTATTAGTGTAAGACTTATTCGAAGGCATCTGACACGAGTATTGTTCTACGGCGTTACTATAGTTGGATCTGCGATTACAAAGTCTCTACTACAACGAGCATTACGAAAATGACAACGTGTATTCGTTGACATTACAAAAGAGGCAACGAGTGTTCGTTGACATCACATTTCAGAGCGCTAAGAATCAGCAGCACCCAATAATTACATAATGAATAAATATACATAGCAACACTTTACAAAAATCTATAATATCCGTATCATTCTCATCCACAACGACAAAAGAAAGACACAAATTGTACGACTGCAAAAAAAGTAATAACGTTATTAATAACAATCAACTGAATGAAAACAGATGCATTATCCAACCTACAAACTCCATAACATCCACTATCCAAATTAATCTATTCATGTATATATATATATATATATATATATATATATATATATATATATACTAGCAGGTTTCGCCCACTCGCTATCGTTTCACAAAAGCATGATATATATTTACACCTTGAAATCTTTGAAACAAAAGTTTTAAGCGAAAATTTCATTCATAAATTAACTGTAGTTAAGGAAAGTTTTACAAATAGATGCCAACTTAATATCGAGCTTACAATTTTAAGTTAGCTGCAATTTTGGATACGAAAGGAAAATAAGAGTTACACCCATTGAACCATGAACGTAACAATAATGTCTAGTATAGTGTGTTAATATATATTTTTAACCTCGCATAATCTGGCAAACCTGAATCTGAACTCAACTTTTCTAGGGCCTTTGAATGAACTATGAATCACTGAAATCGGACCAGTGTGAGCGGGGGAGTTGCTTGGATACTCACACGCGCAAACACACACACACACACACACACAAACACAGTACTTTATATATATATATAATGTATGTATGTATATGTATATATATATATATATATATATATAGAGAGAGAGAGAGAGAGAGAGAGAGAGAGAGATAATATCAATGTCACTGTGTCACACTTGTTTAATTAAACGGACACGGCCCACTAACTTTCAATAACTCATATTACAGAAATTTTGGATTTCCAATCTTCACTATCGCGATTCTTTTTCAGTGATACGTAATTTTTGGCGACGATTTTTCTTTCTTTTTTTTTTGCACGATAACAATTTTTATAACTTGGAAAGAAATTTGGTAATAATCGAAATTAATTGCGAAATCCAGTCACTCTTGAAATAAAAATAACTTTTCCTACGGAAAGTAAAGACCGACGTACATCAAATTAACTTTTAATTAAGTAGAGGCAAAAGAATTATCTACATTATTCGGACTATTTCCTCATCTTTGTCGCCGTATTTATTACAACGTTTCGGCCGTTGTACGCTCCGCCCTTCTTCAGGTGGTTGGAATGTCAAGCTTAAATATTAATGAAATACTTAAATGCAGCGATCAGTTTTGAGTTCTGTAGTTTATTTTTGCCTATCGCATAGGGCAGCAGTATGCCGGGTAAAAAGAAATCTCCACGAACAGAGGACCAGATTGCAATGAAAAGAGCCAAGGCTGCGGCGAGGAAAAGAAAGTCTCAGGCAACTGAAAACACAGATCAAATGGCTGCCAGGAGAAATTCCTGTGCTCAGAATAGGCAAAGACTGAGAGACGTTCAAACTCCTAAACAAGCCGAAGGCTTAATTAAGACCCCCCCCAGGTAGAAGCTAGCTTAAATGCCGCCTGATAGGGAGGTTTTTAAGCTAGGTATATATGATTTGAAGCTAGTATATATATATGTAACATATTTCACATAACAACTCGTGTATAAGTTTGGATAGAGGACAATTGAAAAGGGCAACGTCACTATCCCCTGCTATTGTAATGTAAAACAAATCGTACGAAACTAATATGAAAGTAAATATATACGAAAGGAGATCGTATTGGCTTTATGCAGAAGACAAAGAATGAACTATATCTTATGTGAATTCATCAATCTAGATAATAATAAAAGAAAGGGGTACAAGTGGAAAATTATAATCACTTACTAAAAATGTCATAATAGTATAGCTGGCCACTCGATTTCAAGGATAACCGTCTACTGGGGCGGCTAGCAAATCCCCATTTCAGACGCTCGCTCGGGTGCATTTGTTTTTATTCAACAACCACAGAGCCCACCTGTGGTTTATACTGCAACTAAGCTGGCAGACCTTAGTTACAGTTTCTGGGAAAGAGCGTGTTATCTAGCACGATGAACAATCTGAACAAGGCCGACACGCTCAAGCCCTGGCCTACGATGACTTGTGCCTTCGTGATAGCAGACTTTAGTTTCAGTTTCCTGTAAAGAGCGTGTTATCTAGCGTAATCAGCAATTTGAAACATGCTAGCGCGCTCAAGCCCTGACCTACGATGACTTGTGCCTTCGTGATAGCAGACATTAGTTACAGTTTCCTGTAAAGAGCGTGTTATCTAGCGTGATCAGCAATTTTAAACAGGCCAGCACGCTCAAGCCCTCGATGAGTTGTGCCTTTGTGATAGCACAGCTATCGACAGCCTCTAAGGATTCAGTCTACCCAATTTCACTCAAAATGCTTAGGCCAACCCGTGGTATGGTTTTCAGGTACTGTCCAAATGGATCGACCCCCCAGTCCGATAATATCAGGTACTCTCCTTTCTGATAAATCGACCATTGTGAGATTCGAACACGGGTTTCATATATAGTTTAGTTACTTGTTTACCCGCTAAAATATGTTTTATTCTTCGATTCGCCATCTCTTAGTTATGACAGTTTAGCATTACTCGCGTTTTTTGTTTTACTGCAAGCCAATTCCTAATCTGAAGCACTTTTGCTGATGATTCGCGAAACTTGCCAATCTCCACCAGGAAGGGAATAAATGACGCCGGGCGCTATTGCGGCAGACAGATTAAAGAATGGCTTTCGATTTTAACGATTAACATTTTATTGGCAATAAAATATTTCTTTAGTTCTGCCATTTCGACAAGTCGACTTTCCGGTGTTTTTTTTTTTGTGATTTACTTTGCAATTATTAGCGAAAAGTGGAACAAATAAATTAGTTTTATAGAAACTCCAATAAAGGCCATACTGATTAAAAACAGAAAATTAAAAAACAGCTTCATAAACACACACAGACACACACACACACACACACACACACACACACACACACATATATATATATATATATATATATATATATATATATATATATATATATATATATATATGTAAATACATATATATATATGTAAATACATATGTAAATACATATATATATATATATATATATATATATATATATATATATATACGTGGGAAAAGTCAAAAATTAGCATATATATATATATACATATATATATATATATATATATGCATGCATATACATATGTAAATATATATATATATACAAATAAATATATGTATATATATATATATATATATATATATATATATATATACATATGAAGAAATATAGTCTTAAAGTGTGCTATATTTATGGGATAAAGTGCTCAATATCAGAGATAGAGCGTGTGTAAATATAAAAGTGAACATAGAAGTCAACACTTAGAGGCGACAGTCTGTTTCATGCTAGATGCAATCGTCAGGCCACACAAACCCAAAGAAAGAACATAGTCACCATCTCTATGTGTGGCCTGACGATTGCATCTAGCATGAAACAGACTATCGCCTCTATGTTCACTTTTATATTTATATATATATATATATATATATATAATTATTTATTCAAAATTTATAACATAAATATGTTATAAAATCACTATAAAAATACCCATTTTGTTTCAACACTTCTGGTGTCTTATAAAGTGATGATGTTGAATGTAGCAAAAGGGTTTTAAAAGGTTCAAATCAATCAAACGCCCCTCACTAAGGAAAACGCTGTTACATAAACTGGAATGACCAATCAAAATACAAGTATATGAGGATTAAAACAATATGACAATGAACCTTGGTTATAATAATTAATTAAAGCTTTAATATTAGGGTTAGACTAAAAATAGAATTCATTCTAACTAATTAACATTAAATTTTACTATAAAATTCAAGATAAGATAAATAACAAATAGTAAACATTTATCAATCTAACATGTTTCACTTTTATTAAAGCTCCCTCAGAGATTGAGAGAAAACAAACAGAATTTTTCAGTTCATGTGCTTCGATTCTCATTGGTCAGTCATGTATCACGTGCATTAAAACCTTAGATAATTCTATACGTACGTAAGTTTGTAAAAATTGTTTTATGTCTGAGCGGGAATCGGATGTCAATCTGTGTGCGTAATTTCGTATGTGTGTCTGTCTAAGAGGCGTTCTAATGTTTTCACTTCGGCGTAGTGGGTTGTATTCTATTAATCTGGATCTATTTTTATGTACGTGCTGTCTGTATTAGATAGACATAGATTAAATTTATTAAGAAGGGATTGAAAATGGATCACTAACATAAAGTCATGATTTCCTACGGCTAGATTGTATATTCCAAACAACCCCAAAGAAAGAACATAGTCATCATCTCTGTGTGTGTATGTTCGTGTGTGTGTTCAAAACGGTACTGAAGTCCCCTAACATCAATTTTTATTATTGGCATCCCGCCTTTGTTGGCCAAAGTACTTTTTCGGTAGACCACTTACATATATGGATTCCAGCCGGTATCCTCGTGGAGCAAATGAACAGCTATCAAATATGGTTAGAGAGTTTACTTTCCGGTCAGGAGGCTTAGATTCAAATCTCAAGTGTGTGACTACTTGATTTTATTTCCTTTGGGAGACAATAGCAGTGTTCGGCATTTTTTGAAAATGCCTGAAGATTTTACTGGTGCCACTGTTCGGAAATTTACTATACCGTATTATGTGCTACCTTCCAAACACTGCGACTAATCATAGTTACCCGATATACAAAAATGTGCTTGAAAAAGCATCCGCAACAGGGAAAGGCTAGGCATCAAAGCAGACGAGTTTGCTCGGAAAGAGGGACTGGCCATACTGCAAATGACATGCAACTAAAACCTATGCACAATTTTCAAAATGGCGCGCACAAATGAATGCCGTATGGATTTTTCCTTCTACACGTTGTCTGTCAGTAACCCTTGTGTAAGAGTGTGAAACCAGCGAGGAAGAGATTAGTTCGGATGAAGCGATGGAAACTATGTAGTAGGGCATGCAATGATACATTTATATAATTACTTGTTGCGTACATCATCTATATATTCATACATATCTATACATACATATATATTCATACACATATATACATACATATCTATACATACATATATATTCATACATATATATTCATACATATCTACACATACATATATATTCATACACATATATATACATACATATATATATATATATATATGTCTACATAGCTATACATACATATATATTCATACATACCTATACATACATATATATTCATACACATATGTACATACATATATACATACATATATATATGCATACATATATATTCATGCATATCTAAACATACACCATCTATATATTCATACATATCTATACATATATATTCATACATATATATACATATATATATACATACATATATATATTCATACACATATATACATATATATACATATATATATATTCATACACATATATACATATATATATATATATATATATATATATATATATATATATATATATATACATACATATATATATACATACATATATATTCATGCATATCTATACATACACGATCGTGAGCGCGCTGTACCATTAAGCTGCGGGAAGCAATCACAGAAAAAAAGCCTCGGTTACTGTAAGTAAGAAATGCACATCACTCGCTGGGATTTTTCAAAGTCCTATACGTGGTTCTAAAGTAATAATATTTTAATAATTGAATTTTTTAATTCGATATTATTTCTTATTATTTATATTTATTTATATTTTTATTAATTATCAGTCATTTTTTTATTTAGTCAGTTATGTGACATGCGTGATACACGCTTAGACGATCATGTATCTTTCAATACATGACTGACGAGGCATTTCTTTCTGCAGTAGACCAGTTGCAACCCAACGCTATAGAACCCTGTCTGTTTGGCTATTTACCCTTAGCTGGGGGAAGTAGAAGAGGATTCATACATTTCCCAAGGTTATTAGTACGTAAGTGAATGTAATGGATTCGACTGGAATTCGAACTCGGCGTTTAGATAATAATAATATCGAATTAAAACAATCTATTATTACTGCTTAAAATTACAATAGATTTCTTTTTAAACAGTGAAAATAATATTTACCGGCCTAGAGATTACAAGCCCTACTAAAGAAAATATATCTGCTTGAATTTTCTAGTTGGACATTATTTGTTATTACTATAAATATAAGGGCTTTGGTAGTTTCGAATGACCATTGTCACAGAGACGTTTTAAAATTTATTTTTTATAGATCACAGTTCTCAGGTCGTCGAACACCTGGATAGAAACAACCTTTTGTACGACGAGTCGTATAGGTTAGAATCAGCCCGATCCACTGCTGACGTCCTAATTACTATTATACACAGAATCAGTGAGACCCTTGACGACATATATCGCAAAGAACATTGTATGATTACAATGTAATAAATTATAACCATGGAATATTAGTGTTTGAGCCTTTTATATTATATTCTTACTCTGTCCTGGACATTGTGTTCTACCTGGATTCTATACTCTTCGGAATTTATTTATATATATTTAAAGACATTTTTATGTTTTAACATTGTTTTTATAGATACAAGTATTTAAATAAATGCTCTGTTTATAATAAACAGTATTAAATAACAATTACCGGCCTGAATGTCCGAGGAATTTTCATAGAAAATATTCGTCCTTCGACAGGATTCGAACCTGCATCATAATTGTCCATTTCATAATATATATATATATATATATATATATATATATATATATATATATATATATATATATATATATATATATATATATATATATACACACACACACACACACACACACACACACACACACAGGAGGTGAGATGGATAAATTATCGTCTAAATGACGCAATAAGGAAAATGACTCTGACAGAACATTTTTACAGATACATTTACCAAAATTGCGTAAGAATATCTTGAAATAAGAAAGAGTAAATTCATGCAACAAAATCCCCATTGGCTTCAACCACGGCCTCCAGAGGACTTCGGAATCTCCCGCATCTCTTCTGGGCGGTCTCCTTAATTAAATTGGTGGATGCTGTCATAATCATTACCTTCAGTTCATCTTTGATATTAGAGGAATTTTTTTTATTTTATCTGCGCCATACACATAATAATCAAGGGGTTTGAAGTCTGGGGAATTAGGTGGCCAGATATTATTGGTAATGTGGTCGGAGAAATTGTCTGACAGCCATGAATTGGTCCTCCTGCTTATGTGGCATAGTGCAGAGTCCTGCTGCCAGACAGGGTCTTCCAGTAGCCACCCTCTTGATCCAGGGCAGCACTACCTCTCAAAGGTACTTTATGTAGGCCTCCGTGTTGAGTCTGAGGCCCTGTGGGAAGATGAATGGAGGTATAACGTCACCATTACTATTGTTCATGCTAAACACGTTCGTAATCACCATTAGACTCATCCAGCTCTTTCCGAATTCTTTGTACTGTCCTCAGATGGACACCTAAACACTATTGCGTATTGGAGCTTCCGGCGCGAATGACAAGTAGTACAGCATTCCGTTTCCAAATGTCTAAAGAAGTAAATTGCGTCATGGCGCTCTTTTTCTCACAGACGGTGCCCAATGGACCCATACGTTGCAGTCGACAAAATCAAAAACACACAACGCGCATGCGCGTAATTTTAAATATAAAATGGCAACAATTTTCCCATCACACCTCGTACATACCAATTCGTAGAACAGGAAAAAAATTATTGCAATTGTAAGCAAATTTGCCTAGTAAATCTTTACTGAGTTCTATTCCAACTTGTCTCCTATTCTTGTAGTCTTGTACTATAGTAAACTAAGTAAGTATCTATAATTAAGTATCCATATATATATATATATATATATATATATATATATATATATATAAATGAATACTCAGAGGCGACAGGCTGTTTCATGCTGGACGCAATCGTCAGTCCGCCTGACGATTGCGTCCAGCATGAAACAGGTTGTCGCCTCTGAGTGTTGACTTCGATGTTCACTTTTATATTTATATTTACGTACGCTCTATCTCTGATATTGAGCACTTTACCCCATAAATATAGCACACCTTAAAACTATATTTCTTCATATATATATATATATATATATATATATAGTGCGATGGATAAATTGTCGTCTAAATGACGAAAAAAAAAAATAAATAAATAAAAATAAAAATAACTCTGACATATTATTTTAACAGATATATTCACCGAAATTACACACTAATATTTTGGAATACTAAAGAATAAATTTATTCAACAGAATCGCCATTGACTTCAACCACGGCCTCCAGACGACTTCGGAATCACCTGCAACTCTTCTGGACGATCTACTTTTTTAAGTTGGTGAAGACCATAATCCTTATCTTCACTTCATCTTTGGTCTTACAATGAGTTTTGTTGGTCTCTCAGTCAACTGCGCCTCAGTCATAATAATCAAGGAGGTTGCAGTCTGGGGAGTTAGGTGGGTAGATGGAAGGGGTTGTGCTGTCGCAGAAATTGTCAGAGTACTTAATGTAGGCCACCTTCCTGTATTTGAGGCTCTGTAGGAAGATGAATGGAGGCATAAGGTCGCCATCACTAGTGATCACTCCAAAAACCATGATGTTGACTGGATATTTGGTTTTCATCACTCTCGGGACATCCTCTACACTGTCTTCAGATTGACACCCCGAAGCACTCGGAAATGTTTGTACTGAAACTTCCGGAGAGAATGCCAAGCAGTACAGCATGCCGTTTCCGAATTACTGTGTTAGTATTACGTCATGTGATCAACTGAACTTACTATACCGTGCACTCGACAAAATCAAAAACAATCAATGCGCATGCGCGAACGTAAGAATATAAAATGGCGACAATTTACCCACACCACCCTGTATATATATATATATGTGTGTGTGTGTGTGTGTGTGTGTGTGTCTGTATTGTGTATTCTTTCTTTACATGAATGATCATAGCGCTCTCCACAACTTCTTATTTTCTGTTTAGTACATTTTTCTCCCTCTATCCACCTGCTTTTACTTAGTGATAATTATTGCAATCCTTTTTACAAGTAGATTTCTCCTTGTTTCCACATTGCTTTTCTTTTCTTCTAAGTTACAGGTGAGTGTTAAATTCTCCAAACCGTCTTTCCTCATTAATTTTATTAGCAGTAGTTTCTCGTGATTCTTTGCGCATAGATTAAGAACTTTCACGAGTTATTTTCTACTAAACATTTAACCATTCCGAAGTCACGATTTCCTACTGCTAGGCAGTATAATCCAAACAACCCGAAAGAAAGACGGTAGGCACCACCGTATCACACATTCTTGATCAACAAGCTGAACATTGTTGAACGAAGACATCATTTGTCCAATCACAATTTATGACATATTCAAAACTTTTCTCTGGAGAGCTTTATAATCCACTTAAGTGACTTGTAAGCAGTTCACGCTGTCCTGTCTTCAAGTGCAACCAACTTGTCTAATTATTTGTCTGCTGTACCGAATTATTTACATTTTCATGGTGGTTTCTCATGTTTAAATTGCTTAACCACATATTGTCTGAAATTGGGAAGTGAATGGTTGCCATCATTGAGTTAATAAATTCAACTCAGGGTGGTGTAATGGATAGCAACTCGTGACGAGAAATCGGCAGGATGAGTTCGAAATCCAGTCGATTTCGTTACTTCATTCACTTAGCAGCAAATTTACAATGGGAAAGTTACGGCTCGATTCTTCCACCTTCCTGCTACCGGTTAAATAGTTAGGCAAGCTGAACATATCAGCTTTTGTTAGCAACAAATCTAGAAGGAAAACTTAATTCCGAAACCCTGGAAAATAGAACTCATTAGCGTATTTATCTAATGGTAGACCCCAAACAGAAAACCAACTCTTCGTCAGATTAAAGCTACCTAGATGGCTTATCGTTAGAGAATATCAGGTGCTGGTATAAAAATTTACCCCTATTTATACGAAAGGTCGATCATGTAAATTTCAGCATTTTATTTTTAATAAAGGGTCTTTTATTAAGATTTACCCCTATTTGTACGAAAGGTCGATCATGTAAATTTCAGCATTTTATTTTTAATAAAGGGTCTTTTATAAAAAATTACCCCTATTTATACGAAAGGTCGATCATGTAAATTTCAGCATTTTATTTTTAATAAAGGGTCTTTTATAAAAATTTACCCCTATTTATACGAAAGGTCGATCATGTAAATTTCAGCATTTTATTTTTAATAAAGGGTATTTTATAAAAATTTACCCCTATTTATACGAAAGGTCGATCATGTAAATTTCAGCATTTTATTTTTAATAAAGGGTCATTTATAAAAATTTACCCCTATTTATACGAAAGGTCGATCATGTAAATTTCAGCATTTTATTTTTAATAAAGGGTCATTTATAAAAATTTACCCCTATTTATACGAAAGGTCGATCATGTAAATTTCGGCTTTTTTTAAATAAAGGGTCTTTTATAAAGATTTACCCTTATTTATACGAAAGGTCGATCATGTAAATTTCAGCGTTTTTTTTCATAAAGGGTCTTATATTAATAATTAATAATAAATTTATTAATATTAATAAATAAATATAAATATTTATACTTAAAATAATTTATTTCATGTTCTAAGACTTTCGAGTAATGCTATATTCATGTTCGAAATGATATCACAAAGTGGAAGTTTACAGACTCGGAATGCCCCACGTAGAAAATGGCCTTGTGCCACATCCTGCCTTGTACCCTTCAGCATAGCCTCGTCTGGGAAGCTAGAAAAACCCGACCCCATTATTACGAGATCTACATGAAATTTTTGCCTGAGTTTACGCACTCGGAATGCCCCACGTAAAAAATGGCTTTGTGCCACATCCTGCCTTGTGGAGAGCATTTGGTTAAATACCGAGTATTTCGAGTCTACCAGGAAACCTTATTGTAGCCACAATTTAACAGATGACAGACTTTTGATAGTGGACACTGAAAGGGAACTACAGAAACTATTTGTAAAGGTAGTAATCTAAGGCGAGAAGAAAGGCCTAAACTAAAAGACAAAATGTATGGGTGTCAGCAAAAGAAACAGCCCAGGATGTGAACAACGAGCTGGTAATACCAAAATTAGGAATGTACAAGAATGTAAATATATAGGAAGTGGTTTAACAGAGGACATAAAATACGATATTGTAATACGAAAACACATCAGGATAGCGGAAGGTGCCTTCCAAAAGTTAAGCAAAATATTAAGAAAAAAGAAAATTTCGTTCAAAACAGAAAACAGTTCTATACTGTTTAAAATGTCAGTCTTTATCTATGACAGTGAATGTTAGACATTCTTCTCACAGATTAAAACGAGACATGAAGCAAGAGAAATCTGGGTTTGCAAAATGATGCATAGTATATCTTTAACTGAACATGGGAATAAAGAGGAAGTTTTAAGAAAAATGGAAATAAAACGATGCTTACATGAAGATATGTTAGTGTGAACTAAAATGCACCTGGATGTATGTGTCTATGCATATGATGGTGACACCCAAAACAAACACAGAAGTAGATTCGGCCACCAACACCAAACATAGATAAACAAGCATAAATAGATGCAATTTTAAAAATTAAACCAGTTCTTTTGATGACCCGAAAAACGTGAAACCCAGGGTCACAAACTCACATCCATGCAAATTAATATATATATATATATATTTTTGAATTGGACATAGCCCGACAATTTATTTAAAGACATTTATATTATGTTTAACGCTCTTTTTATAGATACATGTATTTAAGCAAATGCTCTGTTTTATAATAAACAGTATTAAATAACATTTACCGGCCTGAATGTCCGAGAAATTTTCATAGAAAATTTTCGCTCTCCGACAGGAATCGAACCTGTATCCTATACGGAACCATCATTTCGCGCGATGTGCCTTAACCTTTCGGCCACAGAGCAGCGTCTGGTTAGCAAGGTCGATTTTACTATCTTTAAACTTAAATCTTCCATGAATCTCTTTTATTCATATCTGCTCTAGCGTATCAAATGTAAACAAATGACGTCATATATTTTTGAATTGGACATAGCCCGACAATTTATTTAAAGACATTTATATTATGTTTAAAGTTCTTTTTATAGATACATGTATTTAAGCAAATGCTCTGTTTTATAATAAACAGTATTAAATAACATTTACCGGCCTGAATGTCCGAGAAATTTTCATAGAAAATTTTCGCTCTCCGACAGGAATCGAACCTGTATCCTATACGGAACCATCATTTCGCGTGCTCTGTGGCCGAAAGGTTAAGGCACATCACGCGAAATGATGGTTCCGTATAGGATACAGGTTCGATTCCTGTCGGAGAGCGAAAATTTTCTATGAAAATTTCTCGGACATTCAGGCCGGTAAATGTTATTTAATACTGTTTATTATAAAACAGAGCATTTGCTTAAATACATGTATCTATAAAAAGAACGTTAAACATAATATAAATGTCTTTAAATATATATATATATATATATATATATATATATATATCAGGTTGGTGCAAAAATAATGTCGTTTTTTGACATGATCTTGAACGTCAAAAAAACGATATTATTTTTGCACCAACCTAATATATGCCTGCTCTACTTACTGTATTGAGCACTTAGTTATTTTGCCTATTCGTATCGGGGTTTTTTCTTTAGAATTTCGACTCGCATGCTGGACGATTATTTTCGGCTAACGTACATGTTCTTGGTTCTTTCTTTTTTATACCTTTTTCCCCTTTGGTATTGGTTTGATTATTTGCAAATCAACACACCGAAGGTTTTCCGAACGAGTATAGTTTCTTCTACTTATAAGATTATTACTATTAGTAATAATTATAATAATATATATATATATATTATTATTATTATTATATTATATATATATATATATATATATATATATATATATATATATATATATATATATATATATATATATACGACCTAAGAAGTGTATTCTATAAAAGATAAATTGTAAAATTTCTTCATGACAATGATGATTCGAAACTACGAAAACACTTATATTTATAGTAATAAGAAATAATGTCGAACTAGAAAATTCAAGCAGATATATTTTCTTTAGTAGGGCTTGTAATCTCTAGGCCGGTAAATATTATTTTCACTGTTTTAAAAAAAATCTATTGTAATTTTAAGCGGTGATAATAGAGTTTTTTTATAATTCGATGTTGTTATTATTATCTAAACGCCGAGTTCGAATTCCAGTCGAATCCATTCCATTCTCTTCCGTGCTAATACCATTGGGAAGGTATCAATCCTCTTCTACTGCCACAATTATGGGTAAATAGCCAAACAGACAGGGTTCTATAGCCTTGAATTGCAACTGGTCTACCGCAGAAAAAAATGGAAACCCACTGCGGGAAAAAATCTGCCTCATCAGTCATGCATTGAAAGATATATGATCGTCTAAGCATGTATCACGCATGGCACATAAGTGACTGAATAAAAAAATTACTTATTACTAAACATAAAAAGAAAAAATATATATATATGAAGAAATATAGTCTTAAAGTGTGCTATATTTATGGGATAAAGTGCTCAATATCAGAGATAGAGCGTGTGTAAATATGAAAGTGAACATAGAATGTTCACTTTTATATATATATATATATATATATATATATATATATATATATATATATATATATGCTCATTTTTTATTTCTCTCGTATATATATATATATATATATATATATATATATATATATATATATTTAGACACGCACACACATATATATATGTGTGTGTGTGTATGTTTGTGTGTGTGTGCAAAATCACAGATATAACTAGAGATATATATGACAAGTAACCTTTATACTCGTATCATGCAATTTTTGGAGACCTAATTTTTAAGCTAATATTAAAGGTGTCGCATCGTACGCGTGATATAAAATTAGCGTATCTACTGCTGGCCCTGGCTACGCCGTTGACCAAACTATATATCCATTTATCAAAATCAAAAAGTATAGCTGTATTTAAAATAAACATGATTTTGATAAAACTGATGTTTTATTTAACTGTATCCAATAATAAAGTATGTAATATTGACATATTAGTATCGTATTATAAAATAAAAACAGGGAATATGCATCTTTTCCATTGTTTACTTTTATAAGATGTTCAGCTGTTTCGCGTTTGGTTGTTTATCATTCTCATTTAATTGTTTTAAATTCTTTAATTAGAAGATGGGATTAAGAGATAGAGGAAAAGGTGCTAGTCTATTGTAATTTGGTCTATCAAAAAAGGAACTCGCATGATACCCGAGATATATTATAAAATCATTTTTATAAGTGAAAATTTTGGGGTCACACGATATGCGAGATTACGCGTTACACGAGTTTATACGGTATGTATAAAAAAAATATAAAAGACGTCGTTAGTTTTTCAACGATTTTTATATTTTTAAACGCTCATAACCTATATAGTGAGTTTCCAAGAAGAGTTTAGACGCGCACAAGACCGAAAGTAAAGGGCACTGAGTGAGGATCGAATTCACTACTGAGTCGTAATTGTTTAAATGAGACAAACTTGCTAACCATTACACCGCTTCTCGGCACTCACATCCGGGACCTATATGCATCGAGCTCATTGAAACTTAAATTATGGAGGATCGTAAGTGACGTAATTAATGTCTGATAAACAAAAGTGAGTAAATACTTTTTTTTTTCATTAAATAATTATTTAATTAATATTTATAATATTTTATGTTATCAAATTAATTTATGTATTATATATATTAAATAATGGAAGGTTTCTCGCTTGAGAAAGCAGTAATTCTTTCAAGAATGAAGAAATTTGAAAACAGGTGTAGACTGATATTTTGATAAGATTTGATAGATACACTTTAAAATAATTTCCTGTCTAAGATACTTTCACTTTTAATAAGTAAACGATTATTTAAATCGTAGTTTTGGTTGAATTCATTCCTATGTATAACTAACTCATTTGATATCTTTTTGTATATAAGTATTGGGATTTTCCCAATTATATTTGGTAACAAAAATATTGTCACGCCGGCAAGAAGAAAGGAACACAAACACAGATGGAATTGTTTGAAAATAACTTGTATTGTAGGAAAAGAGAGGAAAGTTTCTTGCAAACAGTCGGGTTTGCGGAACTTATCTGAAAGATGCGTCCTTTTAACGGTTTTACATTTCCTGTGTCGTTTTCGCTGGGTTGAAGAAATAGAGCCTTGATTTCTGTGCTTCAGTTGCTGTCCAAATCCTCACACGTGTCCTGGTATTTAGATGACGGAGAGTGCAGACGGGGAACGTGTTGTCTCTAAGGGTCCCGACAAGCAAAAGAGGAAGAGGGTTCGTAAAAACCGCTCTCGTGAGGATTTTGTGAAAATCTAAAAAGGTAGCCTGTGATTGGCTGTTTTTCATCCAATTACAGGGCACCCAGTTAGCGACTCCGTAATAATTTATAATATAAGATCCTTTCGTGTTCATAGATAATTTCTGTTAAATTTCTGCAAGTTTTCCCATTGAATTTAGATGCTACTTTTTACTCAATGTCCATTTATCAAGTTTGCTTCCTCTGACTGGTTATAGTAGTTTTTCTGTATTAGTCACACCTGGAGAATTGGTTGACTGATATGATTTACAGCTTATCAAAATCTTGTGGTTTATTTATAAGGTTGAAACACTTTTTTTGAACTGTGAGAATGAAGCGAGTAAATATTGCATTAACATTTTTTTTAGAATGCAAGTGATTTCTCCTGAGAAAAATGAACTTCATGCCTTTACCCAAAATATTTGAGGGTAAATGAATGTAATGAACCAACGGAAATTCAAACTCGGCATTTCAATTTCGCATATCCATTACAGCAGCCTGAACATCCACAGCTGGAAAATAAGTAAAGTCGTTTATGTTTATCGACCTAATGTGCACGAAAATCAATTTATAGCCATTCAACATTGATGATCAAGGAAAGAACCTCTAGATAACATGTGGCCGGCTTTTGAAGAAATATTACCTTTTCTCTTATTCTCTCGTTCCCTTTATACCCACGCGCACTCACACTCACGCACTTATAGATAGATAGATAGATAGATAGATAGATAGATAGATAGATAGATAGATAGATGCAAACATATTAAAAATCAATTTATGGTGACTCTCTCTCTCTCTCTCTCTCTCTCTCTCGCTATATATATATATATATATATATATATATATATATATATATATATATATATATATAATTGTTTATTTAAAAATTATAACATAAATATGTTATAAAATCACTACAAAAATAGCCATTTTGTTTCAACACCTCCGGTGTCTTATCAAGTGATGTTGAATATATATATATATATATATATATATATATATATATATATATATATATATTTATTTATATAATTTTAAGTATAGCTGAAAATAACTAATGTGATTTCAGGCATTACTGTAAATCAGTTGGCAAAGGTTTTCCGTGAACTGCAAAATCGTATTACCCTTTGTATTGCTAATGATGGAGGACATGTGGAAACTTAAATAAAATTTCAATAAAACCTTAAAAAATATAGATTTACTTCTTTCTAATCCTTTTTACAAGGTATTTCTATCACAAATACAAATAAAGTTATAAAGTGCACACGAACTTTTTGGGACACCCTGTATACAACGCCAGACTAATACTATATTCAATAAATGAATAACATTAATGGCAAATCAACTTTAACGCCACAAACAAACTCCTTCTTGCTGTAAAGAAATAGATGCTAATGTAGAAAATAATGGACACAGATTCCAACACTTT
The DNA here is from genome assembly GCA_964036315.1 of Acanthosepion esculentum. NCBI lineage: Eukaryota > Metazoa > Mollusca > Cephalopoda > Sepiida > Sepiidae > Acanthosepion > Acanthosepion esculentum. The sequence goes on along the minus strand of OZ038486.1, from coordinate 19,597,530 downwards.
CAATTTATAACTGAAATTATCCTTGCCCACCATAAGGAGAAAATGTCCGGGCTATTTAAAAAAAAAACAAAAAAAAACTTGATGTTCAAGAAATTAAAAATGATATAAAAATATACAAAAAATAGCATCCAAATATAACCTTGATGTATTTTGTTTGCTCATGTGAAACAATAAAGAACTTTCTCACATGAAGAAATATCGATGAAACATGTCAGGGTAGACTATTTACATTATTCTGACTATGATCCTCATCTTTGATGCCATATTTATCACAACATTTCGCCCGTTGTACTCTCCGGCCTTCTTCAGGTGGTTGGAATGTCGAAATGAACCCTTTATTTAGCTCGCTGGGGTAGACTGTTCTAATGGATGTCAGAAAAATAGACAGATAATATTAAGGTATTTTTTCAAAATTGTCTGACATATATATATATATATATATATATATATATATATATATATATATATATATATATGACATTTGTTATATATTATATATGCGCGGTACTCATTGGAATGCGCTCAATATCAGTGACAGAGCTAACATAGTTGGATTGATGTGAGTTTGTGACCCTGGGTTTCACGCTATTTGTGATCGTCAGACAAACTGATTATTTTTTAAATTTTGGATTTATATATGGTTGCGTATATCAGTGTTTTTATAGTAATGGGAGGGAAAATTGTCGCCGGTTTTTCCTCCCACTACCATAAAAACACCGATATACGAAACCATATATAAATCCAAAATTGAAAAAATCATCAGTTTGTCTGACGATCACATATAGCGTGAAACCCAAAGTCACAAACAGACATCACTTCAACCAAATATATATATATATATATATATATATATATATATATATATATATATATATATATCAGATATTAGTGCATCGCTCTTCGTAAGAATTGAGTGCTATGGCGGCCGGCATGGCGTTTATATAGCACGTATATAATGCAATAAAATTCCCTTTTTCTTCCGTGCGCCGATGGTGCTCGTGTTTCGATCCCGGCTTAAAGCAATCGGATGTCTAGTCACAGTGATGAGCTGTGATACAGCAAAACAGGCTGTTTGTGGATGACTATACATACACACATATATAAGTTTGTATGTGTATGTGTTTGTGTGTGTCTGTATATATATATATATATATATATATATATATATATATATATATATATATATATAGAGTGACCCAAAAAAACGGGAATTTTTTAAGTGCGTATTGCCAGACATGAGCAAGTGGCAACACTGCGAGATAGTGACCTTGAGCAAGTAAACATTTCGTCATTTTAGTAACGAGAATGAAATTCACAGTATCCCAGCTGAGATGTTGCAGCAGTCAATGAGGAATCTCAACAGCAGATTTCAAGAATGCATTCGTACAGGAGGACGCCATCTACAGGACGTCATTTTTTTAAAATGAAAATTCCATCATTGTTTCTTAAATGGCATGTTTTAAGGTTTCAATTACTATGAATTAAATATTTTTCTTCCATCACTCTTGGTTTTATTAGATTGTTAAAATGTTCCCGTTTTTTGGGTCACCCTATATATATATATATATATATATATATATATATATATATATATATAAACATATATATGCGTGTTTGTGTATGTGTGTGTATTTATGTAAATTTTCAGATGTAACTCAATATACATCTGTAAAAGGAACTATTAAAAATGGCAAAAGGAAAAGCTATCCCGTTTTGGCCTTTAATGGAAAACATAAGGATTTTATTTTGCCACAATTATTCATAAACAAAAGCATAAATGATAATTTTTTAATCATCTTCAATTTGTGTAGGCTTATAAATATACATTATATAATTCGGTATTTATGTACGTACAATATATATTATTATTTCGGTATTTATGTATATACTATATATTTATTATATCATGTGCGATTTATATATATTATTATTTCTGTATTTATGTATGTACTATGTATTTATTATATTATGTACGTACTATATACGAGGGTCATTCAATAAATAAGTTGAATTTTTCGGTATAAGGACTTCTAATACAGATAGAAGCTTACTCTTTTTTATTTTTTTTATTTTTTTTTTGTTTTACTTCTTTTTCACATGGATTTAATTTCTTTTGCAGATTAAAAAAAACTTTGAGAGTTTTGGCGATTAACAAAGATGGCCGACCAAGAATCATGCTACAGGATTGAACAGCGGTCAGTTATCAAGTTTTTGGTTGCTGGAGGGTGCAAACCAGTTGAAATTCATAGGAGAATGTCAACTGTGTATGGTGCCACATGTTTCAGCCAAATAAATGTCTACAAGTGGGCTAAATTGTTTAAAGAAGGACGGAGCAGTGTTGAGGTTGAAGACAGGCCTGGGAGGCCTACAGAAGTGAGGTCTGCTGAGGTTATCGAATCAATCAATGACCTCATTCAGTCTGACAGAATGGTGACAGTGGATGACAAGGACTTTGAAAGACATAAAGAACAAACGCATGGGTCATCAGTCAGAAGGAGTCATCTTGCATCATGACAACGCAAGGCCTCACACAGCAGCCTAAACGGTGCAGACCATCAACGAGCTGGGCTGGGAACTGCTCCCTCATCCCCCTTACAGCCCAGACCTTTCCCCTTCAGACTTTCAAAAGTTTGGTCCCTTGAAAGCGTTCACGAGAGGCACGAAGTTTAAATGTGACGATGAAGTCAAAAGTGTTGTGAGCGACTGGCTGAGTCCAAATATTTTTACGCTGAGGGAATACGGAAGCTTGTGCACAGATGGGAAAAGTGTGTGACAGTGCTGGGAGACTACGTTGAAAAAAAAGTAAAGTAAGCTTCTATCTGTATTAGAAGTCCTTATACCGAAAAATTCACCTTATTTATTGAATGACTCTCGTATATTATTATTTTGGTATTTATGTATGTGCTATATATTTATTATATTATGTATGTACTATATATATTATTATTTCGGTATTTATGTTTATAATATATATATATATATATTATATTATGTATGTACTATATATATTGTTATTTCGGTATTTCTGTATATACTATACATTTATTATATTATGAACGTACTATATATATTATTATTTTGGTATTTATGTATGCAATATACATTTAAAATGATATAATATTATTCATTTCAGTGTTTTCTTTAATATTTTTAATATTCCTATATATTTGGGAAAGTAATAATTCTTTCAGGTATGAAGATATTTGAAGATATCATTGCCACAGATTTTAATTTTAATAAGATTCGATAGTGGAAATCTCAGAAATTTTCCTTATAATTAAGCTACTTACTCTGTTAATATGTGTGGGATTCTTTAGATCAAAGTTATGGTTAAATTTATTTCTAAATCGTTTCATAAATTATTGTGTATAAGATCCCTTTTATATTCATAGATTTTCTTTTTAAATTTCTGCAAGTTTTCCCAGTGTATCGTGAGTAGTTGTGACATTTAACTTATATTTCCCTGATTCAGAATTATTATTGATATGTGTATTTTGTGTTCTGATTATATTTTGGGGTGTGTGATTGTAATTGTTTTAATATTGTTAAGATTGGATGAATTGTTTTGAATAGATAGTGTTAAGGAGTTAGTAAGCAGTATTATAGTGATTTTCCAAGTGTAGCTTAGATGTGGCACAAGGCCGAAAGTATGGGGCACCCAGTGAGGATCGAACTCACTACTCAGTCGTAATTATTCTAGCGAGACAAGCTTGCTAACCATTACACCACCTCGGGGTGCCCAGTAAGCAGTATTATATGTGTGTTTTTATCTCGTATATCCTCACTGTTGTTGTTAATAATGTCCTTATCTTTTCGGTAGTTGCATATTTGGTATACTTTCCTCTCAGAGATGTAGATCAAAGAATGAGGATATTGGAGTTTATTTTAATGTGTTTTCTGCCTATATTTCTTCTTCAGGCAATTATTGGGCGCTGGCAATTATTAATGCTCTTCAATAGAATCCTATGTTTATTCCAGATTTTATTCTCTGACATTGAATAGATAAGGTCTTTATGTTGGTAGACTTTCTATAAACATCTAACAAAAGGTCAATGTTAGTTCTCTGTATCATGATATTTAGGAAGGGTAAAGTATTGCAAAGATTCATATATACATATATATATGTGTGTGTGTGTGTGTGTGTGTGTGTGTGTGTGTGTGTGTGCGTACGTGCGTGCGTGTGTGGGGGTGGGGGCGTGTGTATTGGCTGCAAGAGCCAAAATTAAGAGGTGGTGAAAATTTAAATTAAAAGGTCTTTTGTGTTGGTAGACTTTCTATAAACTTCCAACTAAAGGTCAGTATTCTTTCTCTGTAGCATGATATTTAGGAAGATTAAAGTGTGAGATTTAAACATTCATACATATATATATATATATATATAGAGAGAGAGAGAGAGAGAGAGAGTGTGTGTGTGTGTGTGTGTGTGAGTGTGTGTGTGTGTGTTTTGTGTGTTTTGTGTGTGAGTGTGTTTTGTGTGTGTGTGTGTGTGTGTGTGTGTGTGTGTGTGTGTGTGTGTGTGTGTGTGTGTGTTGCCTACAAGAGCCAAATTATTTACTGATGAACTGATTCGTCCGTGTGCACCTGTATTTAACTACATTTGGCTTTGATTACTATGTTCTTGTTACGAACCGTACAGGTGTTTATGCCCACTCGTCATTTTTTTTCCTTTTGTTTTTAATCACATTAAAATATCAGGAACATTTGAATAGTATTTGATCAGTTATCTTTTCTTTGCTGGCACAAGGCCCAAATCGGTGTCCGCCATCTTGCAGTCAATATAAACGTAATGTCATTAAGCTGTATTCAGCATAACACAAATCAAAGCAAGAAGACACTCGCACAAATTTGCAGCAATTATTCTTTCTTTCTTTTTTTTTACAAGCAATTGCCAAGCAATCTAAGCAATATGAGTTTTTTTTCTCGTTCTATTAAGACTAATTCTCTTTATCTCTGTTCCTGCTACACATTAGCAAACGGATAAGGTTAACGAATTCGTTTCACGTTGACTTCCGGAGCGAAATGTATGAATGGAATGATACGTAATTCGGGTATAAATGGCGTTATGCTGTTCGTTGGTCGGAAAATATAAATGAGGCGTTTTGTTAGCTATTCTTGCAGATATATTTTATTGCCATGAATTGGAAAGTTAACCCTAAAAAACAAGAGATTTAGCAGATCAAGAATGATTAAAAACATAGACATATAAAAAACGTGAAAAATATTTACTCTCAGAGCCGAAAAAATTACCCTGAAATAAACCTATCAAACCATTTTTGGTGTTCCTTCATTATATATACATACGTATATATATATATATATATATATATATATATATATATATATATATATATATAGATAGATAGATAATATTAGTGGTTAATATACACATACATATATATATATATATATATATATATATATATATAAAATATATAAATATATACACATACATACATACACACACACACACACATGTAATAGTCACTGTTAACAAGCCCACACTTCCAGACAGTTCAACCGAAATAAATTTTTCAGGAGCATATATATTGTCATCCACAGAAAGACTGTTTCGCTGTATCACAGCTCATCAGTGTAGCGGTTGCCTCTAGCTTGGATAGAAACACGACTGAATTGGCATCAGTCGGGATTCTACTATTAAGCCGTTGGCGCATGGCAGAGATGAAGGTGAATTTAAGCGTATTTAATTTTTAGATAAACACGCAGTAACTGAGACAATTCGATTCGATTGATCGAAGAGTCTTGCATTATTAACCGTAATAGTCACTGTTTACAAATCCACACTTCTCCCCAGAGAGATTAACCGAAATAAATTTTTCAGGAGCATATATATTGTCATCCACAGACAGACTGTTTCGCTGTATCACAGCTCATCAGTGTGGCTAGACGTCCGGGTGCTTCTAGGTAGGATCGAGATCCGACTGATATATATATATATATATATATATATATATATATATATATATATATATATTTAAAAAAAGTAGTCGTACAAAGAAGAAATTAGTAAAGTTAATTTAATTTATGGCGAAATCACTTCCCTAACATATTTAGTAAAGCATTAACCTATCAACCACTTGTTGAATGAAGCAATCCTTGTTTTTAAAATTGTAAAATGGATGAAATGTTCTGTATGTTCTGTAAATATGGTAGTAATTTCGATAATTCTTATCATCATCAGGCAAGGATATTATTTTTCCTGTTTAGGTAAATTCCGAGACGAAAATAAATGTAATACACGTCGATTTTTATTTTTTAAGTGTGCTATTATTAACAGTTATAAAGAGACCTTATAAATAACAATTTACCAAATGCACTGCTGATACACAGAAATTAATTCGATTACAATTTTGAGCTAAAAGATGCCACACCCATCAAAAGAGAAAGTAATTTACTCAGAAGGAAAATCCTCGAGAGTGCTACCATCAATATTATGAAAATATCAATCTATGTCCCGTTTTTTCCCAATCTCATCAAGCCAAAAAATACAACAAATGTGTTGAAAAATCAAAGAAAAACGACTAAATCCATCACTGGTTACGGGGATTGTCTACATCAGCTTGTTTGGTACGGGCAGAATATTGGTCATGAAGCGGTTTATCTTGCCATTGTTTCTGTATCCGTTGCATTTGTTTTTGCATTCTTTTTTATGTATTTTGTAGCTTCAATCGATGTATTGTGCTTTACTTATATTTCTGCATCCGTTTTAAATTCCATTTTGAAATTGTTGGCTTCTTTTATTATGAAATAAAGGCACTTACAAATTTCATATTCTTTGACACATATCATCATCCAGTCTTCTGTAGTTTCCAAGTATCTTTGAATGCCAATTGTTGTAGTTTTGTAGGACATTTCTAGTTGAACTAATCCTCTACCTCCTTCGGATCTGGGCACATACAGACGATCAACATCAGCTTTGGGATGCTTCATGCGGTAGCAATTGAGAAGTTTTCTCGTTTTGGCGTCCATTCACTTAATGTCAGCTATGGTCAGCTCGGTATTTAGTACCAGACGCACACGCCTGTAGTACTCCTTTCTTCCATTCTCCTGCATTTAGATATGCTGTATACCATCTCCTTCGCTAACTCCTAGGTACTTATGGGCTTCATCTTGTTCCAGTTTCCTAATCTTTGTGACAAAGTCTAAATCTATTGAGGTTGTTTCTATAATTCTCCCTTTCTTGAATGTTACTTTTGTACATTTATCTAATCCGAAGTTCATACCTATGTCGTCACTGAACCATTTTACAATATTGAGGAGGCCCTTCAACTCCTTGTCATTTCTGACAAAGAGATTGAGATCATTCATGTAGAGTAGGTGATTGAATAATTTCTTGTTTAGTTTGCAAACATAGCTACTGTTGTTTAGTTCATGCGTAAGGGGGATTAAGGACAAACAGAACAGAATGGGTGAGAGGGAGTCTTCTTGAAAGATTCCGCGTCGGATATTCAGACGGTTGGAGATGTCAGTGCCTCTGGTGTGGTTTAGGTCAAGTGTGGTGTCCCATATACTATGCTGTGCTTAAGGAAATTTACTACCAGAGGGGAAACTTTGTACATTTCCAAAGTCTTAAGTATTCAGGGGGGTGGCACACTATCAAAGGCTTTACAATAATCAATCCACTCTGTGCTAAGATTTCTACATCGTCTCCTGAAATTTTCCATGATCATTTTGTTTATCAGTAGTCGATGTTTGCAGCCATATGAACCTCTACTGAATCCCTTTTGTTCCAGTGGAAAAATGTTGTTTGCTTCGAAGAAAGAGTAAGTTCGGCTCGTCAGGACAGGCGTGATCAACTTATACGTAGGGGAGAGACTTGTTATTGGCCTATAGTTTTTCGGATCATCTGTTTCACTCGTTTTTTGGGGGGCATGAGATATGTAATACCTTCAGTGATCCAATCCGGGATTTCATCGGGTTTATTCCGTCACGATTCTTCCCCTCCTCTCTTCTCTTCTCTCTTGGTTTCCCTTCCCCTTGCCAATCTAATATACCAGTCCGGGGTATTGTCACCATTTACTAAAGTTTTCGGTCTGAAGAGTTGAATATATAGATATTCACGAAATAAATTATAACCGAAATTAATTTTTTAAGGTTTTCTTCTTGATTATTATTATTATTATTATTCCCTTTGATATCTGGCGTTTACACATTTCTTTCCGGGTCCCGCCCAGGGACCTAAGGTTAGAAATGGCATCATGACACTTTCCACTGAAAAAAAAAAAAAAAAAAAAAAAAATTACATAGATAAAGCCCTTCGTAAAGTGTGGGCTGTACTTGTCAGAACAATTTTTTGTATCTCTTTGAGGCATGGACTTCCAGGGATCCCTTCAATCAGCCTACTGGAATCTTTTCCAACCAGTCCAAGGGCTCCAACTACAACAGGAATTGTTGATGTTCCCATGTGCCACATTTTTGAGATTTCGATTTCAAGGTCCTTGTATTTTGACAGTTTTTCGAATATCTTCAAAGACACATTGCAGTCTGCAGGGACTGCCATATCAATAAGGAGGCATTATTATTATTATTATTATTATTATTATTATTATTATTATTATTATTATTATTCTCTGTAGTCTAATTTGAGCTCTCTCTGGATTAATATCCTCCTTGGAATTATCCCTACCAGTCACAAATTGTTAATATATATATATATATATATATATATATATATATATATATATATATATAGAGAGAGAGAGAGAGAGAGAGAGAGAGAGATTTAAACAAAACGGATGTCATGTTATACCTTAGGTACCTTTCGACCAACACTTTTTCAAAGGTATACGTTGGTAAATTGGAAAACAATCAAAGATACACCCAATATAACGAATGAGGAGGGAAAGTTGGAACGCGATTAAAAAAAGAGATAAATTTTAATTACAAATAATTAAAATTCAAAAGTGGGTGAAAATAGCAAGTTTCACAAGAGTATAAAAACTAAAAAAGACACTCACATTCCCTCAAACAAGTGTACGGAGCGTACAAAATGCTCCTTCTGTCTGCACAGCCTGGGCTGATGACATTTTATAAATACAGCCCCCAGGACTCGGGGATTAAGGAAGCAAGCACTGTGTAATATTGAAAACCAAGTGTCTTCATAATCGGTGGCACAAGCATGGCTGTTGAGCAAATGCTGCCGAATAGCCGAATCATGGACTGCTTGAGTAGTTTGTCGAAAGGTACCTAAGGTATAACATGACGTCCGCTTTGTTTAAATCTATGTTTTATTTCTGTGGGTACAAATCACTTTATATATATATATATATATATATATATATATATATATATATATATATAATGTGTGTGTGTGTGTGTGTGTGTGATAGCTAGATTACTTATTTATGCTGGTTGGGTGGTTATCGAAAGTGTGTATGTAAATGTGTCAGGGTTATTTATGTTAATGACCTTCAGATTTCATTTTTTTTTTTTTTTTGCTATTCATTGATGAACTTGATCTGCTTTGTGTATTTTTGCATATTTCCCTTTGGTTCTATGGTGCTGGTGTTTCGACTAAATTTTGTCAGATTTAATTTATAGGATTTAATTAATCTCTTTGGTGTTGTTGTAGGTAGCCTAACTGGAATTTGTTTTGTCTCCATTCGAAAATCAGTTCTGATATTTTGTTTAGGAATGTATCTTGTTCTGAAAAGGTAATCATCACTAGTTTCTCTAGTAGACAAAGGTTACATCGTTCTGCGGTGTAGTTGTAATCTGGTGCCTTTTTCCTTATTTCCCATATTATTTTTGCTGGGATTTTGTCTGTCTCTTTGTGCTGCCATATGTACATTGAGAGGGTTGTGCTGTTTTCATTTTTTCTGGTTGTTTTTTTTTTGCTATTTTTTTTTTTACTGTGTTTTTTTTTATGGGGAGCATCTCTGTCTCTTTCCTAGAAACTTTGTGTTATACCTATACACATTATATGAGTTCTTTATTAGAGAGAAGACGTTATCTGATGTAAATTCAGTAATTTTCAGCAGACAAACCTCACGCCCATACACTGAAATAAGACCATGTTCACTTTGAAATCAATAAAGAAGTTTCACTTTCTTCCTTTTCCCTTTTTATTTGAAATGTTAGATCGAAGTTTTAAAATCATGCAAATGAAATGTAATTTTTAATTAATTATGCAAAATAATTACATATAATTTCTGTATGAAGTAAACATATATATATGTGTAATTTTATACTTTACTATATATATATATATATATATATATATATATATATATATATATATATATATATATATACATTTATGTAAATTAATCTAATAGTAATTATTAGATTTATCAGCTGATGTTTCGTCTAGTATAATTGAAAATGGCGAAAATCATTAAAATGAATGTTATTTCGTGCCAATCTTTTTGCGTAGAAATGGCTTGAAAATCATCATCGGAAATTTAATTTTAATCTGTTTTATTTCTTTGTTTTGCACAGATAAAGAATATTCAAGTACAAATGCTTAAATGTAGGCTGTTCTCACCATGCCAGAATGAGACCCACTGCAGATGTAATAGTCATCGAAACACCCTTGTTAACCAGTGTGAAACGGTGATGTGATTATTGATCTATTCAATCAGTGAGAATTGACCGTTCTACAGTGATAGTTGTCAGTTGCAAATATTTTAATTAGTGCTCTACAACAAGACACCTACATGGTTATTTCGCAATCTTAATCCTGTATGTCACGACGTCTCAAGTGTACGGCACGAACTAAAATGATATTTATCAGTAACATTCTTCGGTCTGAATTTCATGGGGACAGGAATTATTATTATTTACACTATTTATGTTCGCACCATTGTCCTCATCTTTGCCCCGGTCTGTTTACTTTACGTAAAGGAAACAGACCGCGGAAATACTCTGGTCTTCCACCTCGTCCCCTATGTTCCCACCTATAGATGTTGATGTTATGTTTAGCGGGAAGCTGTTATTCTGAATGCTGTTTATTTCTTATCGGTATATGTCTGGGTCGCCATATATGATTTTTCTCCGGTGTTGGAGTCCTCTTTCTTCACACTCGATAGACAGTCGGAACTGAAGGTGTTGACGTATTTTCCAGTGAATGTTTCAAGGGTGGCGCCCATTCTCATCCAGGGAGGCAAGCTGATTTGATTTGATTTTTCTATTGTGAACTGGACCGAAGGTCTTATTGAGTTCATATGGTCCAGCAGTATTTCTGCAGCTTCCTGGTGCAGCAAGAGTATGAAGGTTTCATCTGGCTATCTCAGACACACTGTTGGTTTTCGTGGTACCATTTCTAAAGATATTTACTCGAAATATTCCAAGTATATGTTCACTATCACGGGTGACAATGGTGAACCCATAGTCAGGCCTTCTTCCTGTTGGTATATTTCAGGCGCTAGTTGAAAGAATGTCTGTACACAGAATGATAATATTTCCATCAGATTAAATATTGGCATGTTAGTAAGTTACCAGGGAGGGTTCTGATCCCAATCGGTTTCTAACTACTGTCAGGGTGACATCTGTAGGAACTCCAGTGTACTGGCTTGACACACCCAAGCTTACCATCGGATTGTTATGGATGGGAGTCGTTTGTTTGGTTTGGTCTGTTTAATGGCATATCAACTCCTTATGGGTCATTTAATGCTGAAGTATTTTTTCTTGCGAAAGTTGGTAATTTTTTTCCAATAATCTATTGCTGGATTTTTTTTTTACTTTAGATTTTCATGTTTTGACCCCAGTTAGGGGGTTCACTAATTGCCCATATTTGAGACCGTAACAGGTTCTACCACCCTAGGTCAGTGTGGACCTGGCAACAACAATAATTAAGACTTAGTTCCACACTCTTCAAAACCTCCCGATCTGATGACTTGCAGCTTGATGTATTTTATTGTCATATTCCAGGACGAGGATTAGAGTCCTTTGGATCAGTTTCACTAAGGGGCTTAAGTTTCTAATATACGATTCCTCTGTTAGTGGGCTGAGTATATCAATTGGGAATCTGCTCCGTGGGTGGAATGCTGATCCCCTGCCACTTAATAGGTACCTTCATAAAATAAATATAATTTTTATATAATCTTTATAAATCATTTAATTTGATTAATATGCTAGAATTGACATAATCCCAAAAGTTTTTTTTTAATATTCCTTAAAGCAGGGTGACAACATGCACTTTCACTTTAGAGAAAAAGGTTATTTAAATGTATTAAGTAACATGAGTTTAATATAGATATGAAAACAAATCTTAATCTAGTGAAATATCTAGACGTGAACTTACATAAAAAATAAAATATTATTAAATAAAAATGTGGTAAAGCTATACTAGAAACCCAATACGCAGTTGTATGATGTGAATTAATTATCCAATCAACCGAAAAATGTATTAAAACAAATACCAGAATGATTCAATATAGACAGTCTGGAAATTTGTCGAAAACATCCATATCTAATGAGACGAAACGAATCTATGAAAAGTCGTTGGCGTTGGGTGGAGTCATATGTGGGAATTAAAGTATAAGGTTAAAGGAAGCCATGAAAACTAAAAAAAATAATTGAAAAGAAAATATAATTTGGTTTACGCTACCGTTTATTTTGGCGATGAAAACAAAAATAAGCGTAAACTTTTTAAGCTTTTTTGAGAAACATTTCCCTGAGGAAACCTCTCTGCACAAGAATAGGAATAATGTCAAGCTGGGCTACAGCGGCACGACTGAATTCGAGATGCTAGTAAAAAGCCAAAATAATAAGATTCTGTCTCTTGAGTCTAAAACAGAAGGAAATCTGGGTAAATGCAGAAAGTCAGATTTGTTTCCCCTCAAGCTTAAATGCTTGATGTACAACGTAGTATATACGGCAAGGGTGAAATCTGAACGACTCTAGAGCCAATATAATATCGGTTCGACAGAGTCAATTTTCAAGCAAAATTATTACAACCACAAAATGACAACGGAAACGTGTAAAATTAGAAATAACACAACCCTGTCAAAGTATGTATGGGACATGAAATGTAAAATTATGATGAGAAATCTATCTTGAGATTAATTAGAGAATTCTAAAATGCCAAATGTTATCCACCTGTTATTTGTGCCAAGAGGAAAAATAGAATAACATTTTCATTACAAACAAATAAAAGAACGCTGAACTTTTATGTTATATCAATCCCCCTATATGACGCTGAATGCTGGACATTTTCCAACAGAGGAAGAGAAGACTGAAGGCAAAAGGTATGTGGTTCTACAGAATGATACTGAGCATACTACGTGAGTAGAAAGGATTTTAAAAGCAAATGGATACAAAAAGAACACATACTTAGATACAAAAAAGAGATAGTAGACATCTCTGGGACACATAATGAGGAATGTGGGCTAGCAAAATGTGACACTCATAGGACATATTGTAGGCTCTTTTAATCTTTTGAAAGAACCCTTTTTGCCATCCATCACTATGACTGATGCTATCCACCAGTAGAAGGATTCATCTCGCCTTCTCAGGTTAGCGTTTTCTACTGGCACGATTTTGAACGATTATACTGTATCAATTGATAGGTGTTCTGTTCGGAAAGTCTGTTTATTGCTTTCGTGCGGAACCATTTTCCCGCCAGAATCTATTTTAAATATTTGTAAGCCTACCATTCGTCCATGTTTCGAATATTGCTGCCACATCTGGTCTGGTATTTCTGCTATGTATTTAGATATTCTTGATAAAATCCAAAGAAGAATCGGCAACTTTATTGGTCCTGACCTGGCATCTCGGCTCGAGTCACTTTTCCATAGCTGTAATGTAACTTATATGTGCCTTATTATGAGCTTTCCTCTACGGTAACTAAACTTTATTAATTTAAACTCAGTACTAGATTGGTAGCTACGTTTCATCATTTTACAATTATAACCATAATTTCTACGCTAGCAGTTTTTTTTTCTATCATACTTCTCGCGCGTGAAACCCTGTTCCGTTTTGTAGCTTTCCAATCAACTTTGATCTTCAAAAATTTAAATGCAATATCAATCGTTAACTTGTATCTTTCTGTTTGTTTCTTTCTCTCTCTTTGATAGTATTTTCTCGTATTCTCTCATACTCAGTAACCTCCTGAGTCTTAGTGGCTTTATTGCCTTGCCTGGAGTGAAATGATTAAAAAATAACTCAAGAGGGGAAACAAAAAAACTTAAGAAGCTTTGGTAAATAAATTGCAGATCTTCGAGGTACTGTCAGAGGCAAATATTATTTAAAGCTACAAAGGTTCAGTACAAAGTTGCCGGAATCCATGATCGCAGGCATGTGCCATGACTTACCATTTGCAGGTCTTTTAAATATCGTACTCCATGTTTTTCCACACATTTACACAGGATTGTTAGGTTTGGTCTGGTTTTGTTTGGTTTATATTTTTTTACGTCATATCAAGCGCATTGGACCATTTAATTAGTGGCCGGCAAGGGTTTTATGATAGGTTCGTATGAATAGAATATGTATTCTTTGTAAGAAATCTGTAGATTGAGTTTCATGACATATTTTGGAGATCCTGAAGGAGGAAATGCGTCACAAGTAAATTTTTTCCACTCTGTCATCCAGTTTATATTTATACAGGGTGACCCAAAAAAGGGGGAACTTTTAACAATCCAATAAAACCAAAAGTAATGGAAGAGAAATATTTAAGTCATAGTAATTGAAACCTTAAAAACATGCGATTTAAGAAACAATGATGGAATTTTCATTTTTTTTTAATTTCGTCCTGTAGATGGCGTCCTCCTGTACGAATGCATTCTTGAAATCTGCTGTTGAGATTCCTCATTGACCGCTGCAACATCTCAGCTGGGATACTGTGAATTTCATTCTCGTTACTAAAATGGCGAAATGTTTACTTGCTCAAGGTCACTGTCTCACAGCGTTACCACTTGCTCATGTCCGGCAATACGCATTTCAAAAATCCCGTTTTTTTGGGTCACCCTATATATATATATATATATATATATATATATATATATATTCGACTCTCTCGTCGTATTCGACGTACGAGAGTCAACCAGCACAGTTCCTAGGAATCAACAGCCAGACACCAGCACATGTGATCGGATTATAGTGGTGATGGTTTTGTGCAGAAACATCGACACTTTCTAAGGGCCGAATACCGAGACCGGGTTCACTACGCGCCAGAAGATCCTCAAACGAAAAACAACTAGACGATAGGTTTCGTGTTTCGGTACTAAGTCGTGCCTCTTCAAGTGGTCGCCAGAAGAGACATAACTTAGTGCCGAAATGCGAAAGCGAGAGTATATCGATTTTAACATGTCTCTCATTTAATCTTCTGTAATAAATAATATAAAGCTGTATTGAGACATAACGGTGGACATGCTAAACTCAATCGTCATGGACTGACATTTTACGTTGCCTCTGGGTGGTGACTTCAATGTCCACTTATATATTTAAATACGTTCTATACCTGGTGTTGAGCAATTTAACCCATGACCCTAGCATACCTTAAAACTACATTTTATAGTATATATATATATATATAAATATATATATATATATAAATGTATGTATGTATATATATATATATATATATGTATATATATATGTATGTATATATATATGTATATATATATATGTATGTATGTGTATATATATATATATATATATATCCAGAAATATAGTTTTAAAATTTGCTATATTTATGAGAAAAATTGCTCAATATCAGAGATAGAGCGTATGTAAATATAAATATAAAAGAGAACATTGAAATCAACACTCAGAGGCGACAGGCTGTTTCACGCTAGACGCAATCGTCAGGCGGCCTTACGAGTGCGTCTCGCATGAAACAGCCTGTCGCCTCTGAGTATTGACTTCAATGTTCACTTTCATATATATATATATATACATATATATATATATATATATATATATATATATATATATATATATATATACCAAAGGTCCTCGTGTATAGCAAGCTTGACAGTGGACAATGGAGTGCGGGACGGCCGTCGCTCAGGTATAAAGAAACAAAGCACAAAAATGCACTGAAAGTTTGAAATCAGTCGTATTGAGCGGCTTATAGACGAGTGACAACAGCGAAAAGCCTCAACAAATATTCCTGTTGCTATATCCCGAGATCCATGCTGTTGCACAATACGTGGGCTTGTATGCAGGTCACTAGCGTGAATACAGAATCACAAAGGACACAAACATAGAAACTGAATGAGTTTGTCTGATTCTCATACGTCAAAATCGACGAGTGACTCCATCATATATATATATATATATATATATATATATATATATATATATATTCCAACCACCTGAACAAGGCCGGAGCGTACAACGGCCGAAACCTTGTGATAAATAATATATATAATACTTCATCTCATATATATATATATATATATATATATATATATATATATATATATATATCTGAGATGACGTATTATGTATATTATTTATCACAAGGTTTCAGCCGTTGTACGCTCCAGCCTTCTTCAGGTGGTTGGAATGTCAAACTGAACCCTTTATTTCGCTCAGTTGAGCGTGCTGGCTTTGTTTAAATTGTTGATCACGCTAGATAACACGCTGTTTCCCAGAAACTGTAACTAGGGCCTGCTCAGCATACCTGCAGTATAAACCACAGGTGGGCTCTGTGGGTGTTGAATAAACACAAAATGCACGCGAACAAGCGTCTATACTAAGGATTGGTTAACCATCCACTAGTCGGTTATCCTCGCATACAAGTTGACAGCTATACTATACATATATATATATATGTATATATATATATATATATACACACAAACACACACGCACAAACACACACACATATATATATTATATATATAAGATTCAACACCATCACTTGATAAGACACCAGAAGTATTGAAACAAAATGGTTATTTTTGTAGTGATTTTATAACATGTTCATGTTATAATTTTCGAATATATATATATATATATATATATATATACAGTGCTGCTCGATATAAGTGACTCACCTGATTTTTTTTACTTAAATATTTTTTCGCCTATTGTTTTTGCGTTCAAACTAATTTTTAATCTTACTAATATAAAGTAATATAAAGACCCCCTTCCCGGGCACCTAGTAAAAATGTTTACTCACCCTAAGGTATTCTATTGATAATTATAATTTTAGATATAAATGAGATTTAGCCAAAAAACTCTGTACAAAAAAAGTGACTGCAACTTAGTAATCAATAGAAACACAACCGAAAAGCTTTAAATAAAGAATAATAGAGGTATAATTTATTTATAATAGGTAATATAGTTCGAAATATTTAATAATCTATGGGTCCTCCTTTAATTTGAATAACCTTTTGCACCCTTTTTGGCATTGACTTGATTAGGTTCTGGCAAATCTCATCTCCAAGCATTGAATTCCATTCGGATATGAAATTCACAATCAAATCCTCTTTGTTGCTCAACTGCTTTCTCGAGGGCCTGTACTTTATAATGTTCCATAAGTTTTCTATGGGGTTGAGGTCAGGAGATTCGGGCTCACCTGCTTCTCATCAAAGTATTTCTTCATCAATTTTGATTTGTGACAGGGAGCATTA
>OZ038486.1:19451490-19579787 GCA_964036315.1 Acanthosepion esculentum | reverse complement strand
AGTGAAAGTTCGAAAAAGTATTAAGTAAGCAGAATTTTTCGTTAGAAACAAAAACAAAAAGAACTATAGAACTACTATGAAATACTAATGTTCCTCTATAGTAGTGAATACTGGACAATTTCACCACGTATGAAAAGGATAATTGGGGTAAGAGAGATGTGGTTCTGAGGAAGAATGCTGAAAATATTAGAGATATGACCAACGCGGCGCTTTTTTTTGGAAAAAAGCAAAAAGACACTTGTATGTAGAATCAAAAAGTGACAGCTGACATTTCGGGGATACTTACAAGTTGGTTGACTGGATTTAGTTTATCGTCATGCCCATGATGATGCATAATGAGAAAAGAAAGCTTGGAGAAGATAACACTCAAATGACAAGTACTGAGGGTAAGAGAAACACGAAGAAATGGTGTGTAACATAAATAACAAATTTGTGTAAATGAATTGTTTAGAGACTAGAAGTGATAGTAAGAAGATAAATATTGCTCAGTGCAGCAAAGAATAGGAAGTTGTGGAGATCCATGAACGCCAACGTTATGAAAGAAGATGGCTCATAAAAGAGAAAGAGGACGCTTTGCTCCGACACTTTCTCTTTTTGTCGCATGTATCATTTGTACGATTTCCGATAAAGCAAGATCCCTTTTCTTAATGAAACTTTGAAATAGTTACTTCGTTATGTCTATAAAATTAACGCGTATATCACTTGCGCTTCGGGGTATTTCCTTTTCTTTTTCTTCTTCTTCTATTTTTTCTTTATTTTTTTCTTTATTTTTTTTTGCTGCTACTGATTCATAGCGGACACATTCAAGAATCGATCTGCGACAACAAATGTCTTGGCAAATCACCCATTTGCTACACTATTTCTTAAATTGCCACGCACGCCTTTTTGTTTTGTTTTTTTTTCATTTTCTTGTTGTGGCAGCAATTTGTTAACATAAGATAACGATGACGGGCTTCGGCCAAAATTAAGATAAGAAATAAATAGCTTCTTTTATAGAGACATTAATAAATTGATAACGTCTTTCTTGCAAAAGAAGAGAAACCTCACATCCGGGCATCACATGGAGGAAATATTTTATCACCCCACTGTTTTGTTTTGTTTTTTGTTTGTTTTTTTTTTTTTGGGGGGGGGGGTTGTTTTTTGTCATCATCTCTTAGTCTTATCTGAAAAATAGTCAAATATCTCCGAAGAGACAATAAATATTAAAACCACTGATATTGATTCTGTTCAAATAAGCATTTGTTTCGAATGCGATGACTAATTTGTATTCGCGCTTAATATAATGGCGACCATGTTAGAATAAAAGTCATATTTACCAAGTTTTTGTATATTAAGACTAATACCCTAATTCGCATTCGGAAGAGAAGCAAAACAGTCCTGATAGACAGATTTGAAGGACATAAGAAAGTCAGGTCAAAATATGGAGCCGAAATGCATTGTATGCAGACTATATCTAGAGAGAGAAAAGCCGATAATGCCTGCACATGCAATGAGAATGGCTGTGCCCGTGAAGCGGGGTTTCTGTTCTTGGCGTCTGATGCGGTCCCGATCTGCTTTTGGAAATGAATTGGTCGGAGGTGATAAAGAAGGCCGGATCGCAGTTCGCCTGTGGTCTCGGATGAATCATTCCTTAAACAGGAGGACGGAAGTATGTCTCTCGCACATCTACCCGATTCTCCTTTACTGACCCTCCGTACTTCCACTCCCGTATACCATACTAATGACCTAAGTAATGTTTTTGCATCCTTCGTGTGGGGAGGCAAGGCTCCCAACGTATGTCGGGAGATCTGTTTACTCTACCTTTCCATGGATACCTAGCGTTTGTGTATATCTAGCGTTGAGACTCGTCAATATACGCTTCGCATCGCGTTCCTAGATCCAGTATGTCTACAATCAGACGGTGATGGTGAATTCTGGAACGAAGACGCCCGTAAGAAACCCACATCAATGAGAATTGTGCACTCGTGCGAGGAGGAAGCCTTCCCTCTTTTACTCCGAGGCCAGTCCTTCTTCTAGCGTGAATGTCCGATTGCTCTCTTACGAGCGACCCATGGACTCTCCAACGTGTAGGCGTTGTCCCATAAGACATTATATCACATGTGAGTGAGGGCCTACGTTCAAGATGGTTTGATAGACAAGCTCGGTTTTACGAAGCAGGAGGTTCGCTCTATATGGTCTTGGGTGCCCGGATTGGAATGCCTCACTAATAATGAAGTATCAATCACCCGCTTGGTGATTCAAAGGGCCCTCTGGTTCGGCAAAAGAATTTGTGCAACGCGCTTGGAAAAATCTTCATACTGCGTTCTCTGTAATGAGTCCTATGGTGACCCTGGATCACACCTTCTTTTATTACAGTCGTAGCCCCGTTGTGCAGGTTTACTGAAGATATCATGGTTCAGATGCTGCGTGGAAATTTGAGGCCAGCTCTCTCTGTAGCTATGCGGTACAGTCGTTAACGAAAGCTAAACATTATGCTTGGGAGGCGTTATGAGAGCCGTGATATGGACGACCGGCCAGAATGAATTCTATGGGAACGAAAGGTTCACCTCTTCCAAATTGAACTTGTACTTTAAGCATCGACTTAAAGTGAAGGTTAGGGCGGAAAGACGGCAGCTCCCTCCATCAGAATTTGGCAAAAAGTGGGTGAGTCTTGCACGTATCTATCGAGTAAGACGGGTCGATTTAGAGTGGCACTTTGATACCGATTAGGAAAATGTTCTAATTGGATTAAACATTGGCAACCTTTGTCCAAAATAGGTTAGTTTAGGGTTGTTTTTTGTCTTTAGTTTCTTCCTTCAAAATTTATTTAGCTAGAGGATGTAAGCTCATTGGCATCTTTTATTTCTGCACCCACCACTTTCTTTGGCTTAATTCATCCTCCTCTTCCTCGTTAAGTGACCAGAGTTGTCAGTTCTGTCAGGACGCCTTTCGTATTTCGGGTGTGCTTTTCCTTTTTGTTAATGTGCTTGAATGAGTGTTTATTTGAGTGAATGGTTGGTCGAATGAGTGTTTTATATTATTTTAGTCTAGCATTATTTATGTTGTTTCAACCACAATAAGTATTGTTGGGAGTTTTATTACTAAAACTATTTTATTGTAAATACGTATTGGGGTTTTGATTGTTTTAAATTGTTGTTTTATTCGCCTCCTCCCACAGACAAAAAACATTGTACACATGGAGACTTGTTAGGCTTCATATAGATTTCTGAGTTATTATGGTGGATGTAGTAAAGATAGTAGTTAAGAAAGCATTGTTTTGGTGTAAGGGATATCGCTGTATATTTGGGTCAGTGATTGAGGCTAGCTAAGTTTAATTTGCGGCGTTTCTTTTCTAGTTCCAAATTCGGATATTATTAAAAAGTAATCTTTATCTGTCAGATCCGAATTATGAACCGTTTTATAACATTAAAATAGCAACGTGACAATTATTTTCAGACTTCCAAATTCGAGACATTTTATACAAATGGTGGAGGTTTTTTCACATCTGCGCAAAACGACCTGACTCTTATCCTAACAGCGCATATGGATGAAATGTTACCACCATTCAACAAACAATTCTTCAGTTACCTATAAGTACTTATTAACAGTAGCCGTGAAAATTTTATGATTTTTCTAATTGGATTTTCTGATGAAACATAATTCTTAATTTAATGATTAACTAAGAGCTTTGAGAGTTCAAACTAATATGAAATACACATGGCAAATTCCCCGGTTCCATTGGTAAATATTTGAACATAAAAACGTAAGAAATTATTGCATTGCAAATCATAAGAATGAATTCAGGTCACTACTTAAAGAAGTAAAATGGTACAAACGAGAAGATTATAAATTATATTTATTATTTAAAAGGGTTTTCCATTTCAATGAAAGTGACGTTAAATACGTGTGAATGTTATCACTTCATTCATCTTCTCTCTCTTTCTTTTTCCTTTCTTGTTCCTTTCATTTTGTTTGTCTTTCTTAATATTGCAAAAGTTCGTTGCCGATTAGAAAATTAAAAACATTTTATAATACTCACAAATAAACATTTATTACAACGTCCTTCTTCGGGTTGTTGGAATGTACAGCTGAACCCAATATATCGTTCACTGGTGTAGACTGTTCTAGCTCCACGTGCCATGTTTAATGGACGTCAGTTAATTTCCCTCTGAAAGCTCTCCATTGCCATAAATGGGTATCGAACTCACCCTCTTTGGGTCCTGTCACTGGATCTAACTAATACCTTTATCCACTGTGCCATGCGTCCTTGAGGATATCGCTGTGTGAATTTCTGGGTATTATAAACCTAATGTCTTCAGCAAACATTTTTACTAGTGCTCATATTGCAATTTTTGCTGTTATCATTGTATGTTTTTATCAGAGCTCATATTGCAATTTTTATTGTTATTATCGCTTTTCCCTGACACTCCTAATTACTGGTCTCCATATTGTATCCATTTCTATGCTTGGTCGACTCAGGAGATTTTTGTGGCCTAACATATGTGCTGATTCCTTAAGTTTATGAATTTTCCAATGGTGTTCTTTGTCCATGATCTCAACCTGATCCCACAGAGGGTGGGGATCACCCTTCTCTCTCCATATGTGATCGGCCAATCTTGACTCCTCTATACCTTCCTCTGATCTTTCGATCCCTTTATACCTTCCTCTCCTCAGAAAAGACTCTCTAACCCACATGCATGGCCTTGGTGTCTACGTCAAGGACCATCTCTCTCTGGCTAGAGAGTGCCCTCTCGAATCGCCGGACCATTCGTACTTGTGTCTCCGGCTATCTCTTCTCAATGCTGTAATCTATCTTTTCTTCCTCTATCGCTCCCCATCCTCTCAGGACTGTGGAATACTCGATGTCATTTCTGACAGCATAGACAAGGCCCTCTCTCTCCATCCGTTCGCTCACATATTGTCACGTGTTTGGCGATTTTAACGCCCATCACAAGAAGTGGCTTAAGAATGCTACTACCGACCTCGCAGGCATCCATACTCTCAACTTTTCAGTCTCTCAATCCCTAACACAGATAATTGATTTCCCCACGCGTTTTGCTTACAACCGGGACTGTAAGGCCTCACTCCTCGACCTGTGTTTTACCTCCATCTCTGAGTCTTGTAGTGCCACGCAGCTCTGTCCTATCGGTAACTCCGATCATGCTGTAGTGTCTGTTAGTATCTCCTTCAGTCCCACCCCCTGCAAGGAGCCTCCTACCACCAGAACCTCATTCTGCTACCAACGGGCTGACTGGGACTCGTTTCGTGATTTCCTCCACGATGTCCCCTGGGATGCTGTATTTAAGCTCCCCATTCGCTACATCTACGTCACCGAGGCCTGTTGGAACAGTTGGTATGACGTTTTCCTGATAAGGTAACTGTCCGGGTTTCAATTCTCGGTAGTGGATGCGCACTGCAGATGTTTCCCAACTATAGGACAAAACGGCCAGTGCTTTCTGAATTCTGTTGTGGTTTCTTCTAGACTCGATGAATTACTTAATTATAATTATCTCAAATCCTCCTAATTTCTATCACTTACATATATATATATATATATATATATATATATATATATATATATATAATAGAGCAATCCGAAATTGCCTCATTAGAAAAGCTAAAAATGACAGCGTAGTAACGTTGGTTAAAATAGATATTCTTATGAGGTAATTTTGGATTTCTCTAATATGTAATTTATATGCACTTATATAATAAATACATAGAGCTCTTTTTGTGGATCAGTTTTAACATTTTATATTATTAGGATTCACTTGGAATCAACAGATTATTACCTGTATATATATATATATATATATATATATATATATATATATTGTTACGAGGAAGCATTTCTATAAAAAGTGTTATTTAAAGTAATTAAAAGAGTTTAAATGTACAATAGGCCACTCTAGATTGTCCCAGTAATAAAATCCAAAAAGTTTTAATTCACTAAATAGCTTCGATCAGTAAATAGCTTTTGGAACATTCTAGAAAAATCGAGAACGCTTTAGAAGGTCCCAGAAAATTCTACCTAGTTGTTTCGGTCCCCTATAAATAGGTTTTTCAAAGGCACCCAGACAGTTTGTAAGTTGCTGTCGCCAAGCTAACTCCGGTAGATTCACGGATTCAAAGTCCAACCGTAAGAATCCTTCTACAATTTCTCCAGCCACGGAACGTCTGCATGAAACCCTCCTGGGACCAGTGGTAAATAGATATTTTGAACTTTTCATTGACCAAAGAATGTTATTTTAATATTGTCTTTGAATTCTTGTAAAAATTGAGTGGTCTGTTTAAAACTTAGCGGTTGTCCATTCCAAAAAGGTAACTACCTTCCTTCTTCCTCGTGAACTCCTTACCTGACCCCGTATTTGACCTTCTCGGTTCCTGCCTTAGGCAAAAGATAGTAGTTTCCTAAAATCCATTATGTTAGCTTTTGTATTCATGTTTGTTAACTGTTAATTTTTATGTTGTTAATGTAAATAAATTGTCTCATTACCAATAATCACACTTCAGGTTTTTATATTTTTTTGTTACCACCACGTGTGCGAAACATATTGTCTATCTTATCGCACGTGAACGTAACAATATATATATATATATATATATATATATACTTCATATCAGCAGAAAACGTGAGACCGAGAAAGCGAAATCAATTATATATACATATATATATATATATATATATATATATATATATATATATGAAGAAATATACTCTTAAGGTATGATATATTTATGGGACAAAGTGCTCAATATCAGAGATAGAGCGTGTGTCAATATAAAAGAGAATATTGAAGCCAACACTTAGAGGCGACAGGCTGTTTCATGCTAGACGCAATCATTAGCCCATATATATATATATATATATATATATATATATTCCGTCTTTCCTCGCAATAAAAATGTAATGGTCCATTATTTACCTGAGGTAATGGCAAGGCGTAAAAACGTACTAATTTTCTAACTTGGTAAAAGCGTAATGATAATTGGATCTATAAAACATGAAGCTGCCAATATGTTTGTCGCAGTGAGAATGCAGAAAGTCCTGTTTGTTGGCTACGTTGCGGCGGCAAAAATAGTACGTCGATTAAACTATTTCAAGATCTCATGATTGTCCTTGTCATCGATTGATATGTAGAAAACAGTTTCTACTTTTATGCCCAGATAGGTAAGGCAGTTATGCGTGAAGGATTTGCCTAAATGGTTCTAACCGCCAAGGGAGTAATTGATTTCGCTTTCTCGGTCTCACGTTTTCTGCTGATATGAAGTGGGGCGATTATATATAATCATTTGCTTGGCCTGCTGATAAGAAGGTTGGTTTACTGTGTCTTGCCAGACAGTTCTTCGTCCGTTCACTGAATAGTGTTTCCCTATCTGTTGCTTCAGTTATATATCTCGAAATTATCGACAAAATTCAATCTGTCATGTTATCAGTCCAGACCTGGCATTTCGACTTGAGTCACATTCCACACACTGTAACATGGCTTCCTACTGCCTTTTCTACAAGTATTTTCATGGAAGTTGTTCTCTTGAAATCTCCTTCTTAGTAACTCGATTGAATTGAAGTATACCACTTGAGTGGCAATTAGGTCTCACCGTTTTACTGTTGATAGAGGTAACCGTCAGTTTTATTTTACTTCTCACCTGTTGAATTCTCTTCCAATTTCTTGATTCCCTGGCGCTTACAATCTTCCAAAATTTTAATGCAACGTCAATCGCCATCTTCTGTCTTCCTTAAAGCTGTTCTTTTATTATCCTTCCTCCTTACTAAATGTCTAAATTCCCTGCCACTTCTATTAATGCCATGCGTCTTAGTGGCATTATCGCCTTCTTGGAGTGAAATGATTAAAAAAATATGAGCGATAGATTATTTTCAGGATAACCAGTGATTGTAAAACACGGTAAGATTTGAATTCATGTCAAGGCATTAGTTCTAATAAATTATTTTCCACAGAACAGCCCCTTTCCTACAGACAAAAGGTTGCGAGCTTCTCGCTACTCTAATCCTAATTTAGGGTAGACGTTCAGACGAGATACAGTCATTAATTCTTCCAGTCTACCATTCACGATGAAAGAGTGTTCTCTCGGGGAGGCTCCATGCCTTCAGAGGTTACTTGGCTCACCGCTGACTTCAAGCGGAACATGTATATACGATCCATCGCTAAAGATGCAGGGAAAATGGTCGGTTTTCTGTGCCGCTCCAGTAAGAACCTGACTCCTTTTATCCTCTACCCTTACAAGAGCTGGATCAGGCGGAAAATAGAGTACTACTGTCATATTTGGACAGGAGCTGGCCAGTCCTCACTTTCCAATCTTGATAGAGTCCAAGAGTGTCAACGCGTCCTTGTGCGTAACAAATTAATTTCCACCCTGAAACTCCTCTCACAGACGGGATGTGGCAAGTCTCTTACTGTACTGTCGCCATCTCCATTAAAAGTACGCGAACAAACAGCATTCCTCACTTCCGACAGATTTAATCTTCACGGCTAGGACCCGCCATGCTACTCATATTGTAGAAAACGACCTACATTCTCTACGTATCCTATTGATGAGAAATAAGTTCCACTCGAACAGCTTTTTACAGCGAACCATTTCTCTGTAGAACTAAACTATACGGGGATGGACAATTCTCGTTCCACTGTCCACGCCTCATTCTTATTTTTAGTACTGCTCAGCTATTGCTCGCCATGTTTTCACTGATTCTAATTACACACTACCCAGCCCAGGGATTGAACTCACAATTTCTATGTCCCTAAATTCACAAGCCATATCTTTAATCCACTAGACTACTATCCTGTAGAACTATATTCAAATTTATTCATTTTCAAGTTTTCTCTCATCATAAATATACTGCGTGTACTGTAAATAAAAACTAAATTTCCGGTTAATATGTGCGCAGGTTTTTACTGTTATGAAGACAAAAGAACTCTCTCAAAATTTTGTTTGTTTCTTTAGCGGCATATCAACACCTTATGGGTCAATTAATACCGAAATTTGGTTTCCTTGGAAGCATTAGTAAATTCATTTACAAAAATGTATTGCCGATCTTATTTAATTCATAGTAATTATTTTTAATTTATTGCTCTTAATATTTTGCTATGAACATATATTTTTATACTTTCATAGTATTTTGACCCCAGTTTAGGGCTAACTATTTGCTCATAGTTGAGACCCTAACAGGTGCTACCACTCCGGAATCGACGCCCAAGAGGATGTTTCCTCCTATCACTACAATCTTAACCTGTTCTAATTTAGGGTTAACCGTTTTCTTCCCTACCCATCCGCTGAAATTGTCTCTTACTCTCTAACCCTCTATCTCGAGCGGCTCCCGGGCCTTATACAAGTTGAACTTCAGTGTAAAAAAAAGAAAAAAGTCTAGACTTTCACTGCTCATGTCTACCCTGCCATGTCTATAGGGTCGAGTCAGCCTCATTCCATTCTTATTCCATTGGTAAGGAAAATGTTCCACCCTAGCGACAACAGTTATCTTTCCTATTTTTATTCACTTCTTACTTTCTCCTTTTATGCGCTTAAGCAACCTTGAGTGGCTCTTCTGCCTGTTCTTGGCTGGACACTAGTATTAAAATTATTAATCTTGACAAGAGGACCTCTCTGATATCTCACCCCAGCATCGAGGCTATCATCCTTCAACCTCGCCTCCAGTGGGCGGGTCACGTGTCCAGAATGCGTCCTTCTCGACAGCTCATTCTCTTTGGAGAACTTGCCAGCGATAAGAGGCTACATGTAGGCCCAAAACAACGATTCAAGGATCTGTTGAAAACATCCATGACACAGGCCATCATTGACCCTGACAGCTGGGAAAGCGTTGCTGCAAATCGGTCTTCCTGACGTAGGACCATCCGAGGGTGTAGAGACCAATACTTTCGAGTCTAACCGTCAACATGAAGAGGATCTGCGACGTGCTGTCTGGAGGGCCCGACTCGCTCAGCCGCGATTCTTCGGGAGTAGGCTGGGCTTTCGCAACCATGTACATCACAGCCGCCAGAGGGTAGAAAGGGAATAAGAAGTGCGGATGGCGATACCGATGTTCCGATGTGAACAAGGGCCGATGACGCACTTCTTACTCTTTTTACGCACTTAAGCAATGTTGAGTGTCTCTTGTGCCTTTTGTTGGGTGGATAATAATAATAAAATTATTAATCTTGACAAGAATGCCTTTGATATTTCACCATGTATGGCAGGAATAAGAAACAAAACAATTAAAAAGCCCAGCTTTTTATCCGTGGTGTTTTCGTAACGATCTTGTCATGCGTAACGACTGTAACAGATGTAACGACTGTAACAGATGAAAGGTAATTGTTTAACAAGCAAAAAGCAAACGCTTTTAAAACAAAGTTGAAAATCTGACATACATGAAAATCTTTACCCTGTCCGGTGGCAAAAGCTGCTGGTGGCTCCAGGGGTGGCAGTGCTACCTTAGCCATCGCAACTGTCTTACCTCCCCTGGTTGGCGATTGATGAGGCTACGGCATCGAAAGTGCTTTCACACTTTTATGTAGAAAAAAAATATTTTTTTTTATTAAAAGTGTATTAAAATATTTAAGCAATATCTATTTTAATATTATTTTCTTTGGCAATTTTCTTAGCTAGAAAAGTGATATTTTATTTTAAAAAACTTTTCAAACTGAAGCGTGATGTCATAGCAGATAAAATAACTTTTCTAGATGATTTATGATGATAAATTTTGACTATCTTGGCGTTTTTTATTAAATAGAAAGGACGATTTGTATTTTGTATATGGGTGGAAAAATTGATTGTATTTTCGATTTATATATATGTGTGTGTGTGTGTGTGTGTGTGTGTGTGTGTGTGTGTGTGTGTGTGTGTGTGTGGAGAGAGAGAGAGTGAGAGAAAGAGAAAAAGATAAATTGCGTTTTACATATATGAATAAATCCGACTTGGAAAGATGCTACTGCATAAATTCCTTTTCTCGCCGCTATCCGAGTGCAAAATAGATTCAAATCCATATCGCCTTTGCATAATATAAGGACTATGATATTCACTTTTAGAAAAATGTTACCGCGAGAAAAAAAAAAGATCGATGCCAATAAAGATTTTTCCAAGTTATTTTGAGCATAAATATCTTCGCGTAGGCCTTTATTCAATTCCTAAGATAAAGGAAGGCAGTTAAAATACGATTTCCTAAAAAAAATATCGCAATAATATAGTAGGTTGTAAGTATTACGGTTTCTGAAATATTCTAGGCTCGGGCCTCTACCCCAAATCTGGTTAAATGTCTAAGCATAAATCTGTTCAAGAAATCCCATCGTGAACAAACCGAACGCTCCTTTTCTCTTCGAAATAAACACGTCTGCACCCGAATTTATTTTCATACGAAATTCAGATCTTTAATTTATTCGAAAGTTTTTTGTTTTTTTTCTCATTTTCAGTATCATATTCTCATAGGCCATATCATTGAATGGATCTTATTACAGACACAACCTTTCGGCCGCATACTCTCTGGCCATCTTCAGACATGAATATAAACTTTACACTATCCATCCACAATTTGGATTCCAATACACAACACCTTATAGGAAATTTGAGAATATACAATAAAAATAAACAAACAGGCCGTGGTTGTTCTTTTAAAGAAACTTGATTCGATAGGAAAAACACAATAAATAAATTTAAAAAACACAATAAAAAATACAATAATACATATTTAAATAAATACTTAAACCAGAATAAAAAAAATAGTGATCCAAATATAAGAATAAATAACAGTAAAGAAAAATTATGTAACTGTAGGAATCCTATAAATTTTCCATTGAATAAGAAATACCTCACTAATGTACTATCTCATTTATTGAGAATCCTAATATTTTAAAAATTATATTAGTCGCACTAAAAATAATTTTAAATTAAGATAGAGCCAACATCTTCAGAAATAATGTGTATCATAACCAAACATCCCTATCCAAATATTTTTGGTATTTAAAAGAAACAAATACAGCACCCACAGTAAGATGGAAATTATTGTGGGCCTTTTAACGACCAATGTCCTTTGTGCTTACATGAAAAGTCATATATTATTAAGTTTCTAAAAAAATAAAGATTTATTAAATCAAAGAATGGAAATAACTGTTTTTGTAGACACTGTGTTAAGTCTGCTTTTTGCCTACAAGAAAAGTTATATATCATTAAGTTTCTAAAAAAATAAAGATTTATTAAATCAAAGAATGGAAATAACTGTTTTTGTAGACACTGTGTTAAGTCTGCTTTTTGCCTACAAGAAAAGTTATATATCATTAAGTTTCTAAAAAAATAAAGATTTATTAAATCAAAGAATGGAAATAACTGTTTTTGTAGACACTGCATTATGTTTACTCTAAAACATAATTAATTTGTTTTAAATTCATAATTATATATCTATTATTTGATCACAAATAAGAGAGTAAAAAATGCGTAATTAAATTTCCAAATTTTAACATCTTCATTTTAACAATACACTATCTAGTATACTAATAAATATAATAAATATAGTATTTTAGATCTTTAGAAATAAAACTATAAATATATAAAACATGACTTAATCTTATTTGAAGCCTCTTTAAGACAATCCCAATGTATTGTATAAAAATAATAAAATAAATAAAAATTCCAATGTATTGTAGTGTATCTTATGTATGCCCTTAGAAAACAGACAGGATCACACGTCCTCATATAAGGAATCCAGTATCAACAGGCAGATATTACAAACCCTCACCTAACACTTAAACAATATTTACACTTTGAGACCTTAAAATTATGTTATTCATCCCCCTAACTATATATTACTATTTAACTTAAAAAAGTAAAGTAAACTTTCGAAATTAAATCAACATTGCTTGAGAATGGAACAAAAACTTTAATTTTAAGTTCAATTTCAAGTTTAGTTTTTAGTTCCGAACATGATAATTTCTGTGTTGCGATGAATACATATTTTTAAATAATAATAATAATAATAATAATAATATATATATATATATATATATATATATATATATATATATATATATATATAAAACCCGGGGTGGTAGTACCTGTTAGGGTCTCAACTATGGGCAAATATTAAACCCGCAAAACAGGGGTCAAAGTACTATGAAAGTATAAGTAATAATATTTTTTCATAGTAAAGATATTAGCAACAATATATTTTTTAATTATTATAAATTAAATATGTAAATGAAATTACTAATGCTCTCAAGAAAAAAAATTCGGTATTAATTGACCCATAATGTGGTGATATGCCGCTAAAGAAACAAACAAAACTTTGAGAGAGTTCTTTTGTCTTCATAACAGTGAAAACCTGCGCACATATTAACCAGAAATTCAGTTTTTATTTAAACTACACGCAATATATTTATGATCAAAGAAAAGTTGAAAATGAATAATTTGAATATAGATCTACAGATCAATAGCCTAGTGGATTAAAGAGATGGCTCATGAATTTAGTGACATAGAAATTATGAGTTCAATTCCTGGGCCGGATCCGTCCTGGGTATGACGTTAAACTGCATCCGAGTCCTGGGTAAGACGATAAACTACATCCAACAGCAAGGCCTATGATCAGGAGGTTTTGAGGAGCATGGAACCACCTCTTAATTGCTGATGTTCCCAGGTCCACCCTGACCCCGGGTGGTAGCACCTGTTAGGGTCCCAGCTATGGGAAAATAGTGAAATCCCAAGGTGTGTCCACGTCCTGGGTATGACGATAAACTACATCTGCGTCCTGGGTATGACGATAAACTACGTCCAATCGGCTGGTCATGTCATGCCCCATCACATCTAACCCATCCCAAAACAACTACAACTTACAATTAACTTTCCCTCCCAAACCCTACACTAAATATACTAATACCTTACCCCTAAAATGTGATGGAAAACAATGATGTTGCCAGCTATACGTTCTTGAAACAATGATGTTGCCAGCTATACGTTCTTGAAACAATGATGTTGCCAGCTATACGTTCTTGAAACAATGATGTTGCCAGGGATACATTTTTTTGAAACAGTAGCCAGCCATACATTTTCGAAACAATGATGTTGCCAGGGATACATTTTTTGAAACAGTTGCCAGCTATACGTTTTTGAAACAATGATGTTGCCAACTATACATTTTTGATATATCTAGTAAATACTGGATCTGGCATTAAATAACCCATAGTGGTTGATATGCCATAAAACCCCAAACAAACAAACAAATCCTGGGCCGGATAGTGTGTACTTGGAATCAGTGAAAACATGGCGAGCAATAACTGAGCAGTACTAAAAATAAGAATTAGACGTGGGCAGTGGAAAAAGAACAGCCTATCCCCGTGTTGTTTAGTTCTAAATTCCCTGTAGCTTGACCAGATTCCTATACACCTTATGAAGACAATAAAATAGTATGGAACATTTGAGCGTCTTTTTTACGGTGAGAAATATATTAATTTTGAAAGTCTTGCAAAATGTCTGCTTCTAATGAAACTTTCAGGACATACGAGGGTTGGACAAAATAATTTGAACAGCTGCAAATCCCACTCCTATATTTCAAAGACTTATTATATTAAGAACTTTAACTAAAACTTCGTAATTGCAGGTTATATCTATTGTAAATACGTTCATTTATCTAATTTACTGTCTTTGTCTTATTTATTTTTAGAATTTAGTAAAATTTGAGCTAAATGCGTGACCTCTCCGAGTTCGAAAAAGAGCAAATTGTTGGAGCTCACATGGTAGGAGCCTCAATCACTAAGGTTGCTGAACTGTTTGGTTTTTCCAGAGCTAACATATCTAGAACTGTGACGCAATTCGAGAAACAGGGCAAAACCTCTAGCAACCGTAGCAATTCGGGCCGGACTTGCAAACTTACTGACAGGGACCGACGTGCATTGAAATGCAACGTGGCAAAAAATCATCGGACTACTGCGGCCAAAGTCACTGCTGACTTGAATAATCATCTGAATAATCCAGTTTCTACTAAAACTGTTCGTCGTGAGCTCCATAAGGCTGGATATCAGGGAAGAGCCGCCATAAGGAAACCTCTTCTCTCCACTCACAACATTCAGAAGAGGTTGAAGCGGTGCAGAGATCACAATGCCTTGTCTGCAGACCAATGGAAACATGTCATATTCTCAGACGAGTTCATTTTTTCTCTTTACCCAAAGAAGTTTACAACCCTGACTGCCTTCTTCTAACATTGAAGCATAGAGGTGGATCAGTGATAGTTTGGGCCGCCATACCATGGAAATATCTCGGTCCAATAGTTGCCCTGCATGGTAGAATGAACAGCAAAAATTACCTGAACATTTTGGGAGATCATGTTCATCCAATGGCCCAGACTTTATTCTCTGATGGTGACTGCATCTTCCAAGACGATAATGCTCCAATACATACCGCTCGAGTGGTTAAGAATTGGTATGAAGAGCATGAAAGTGAGCTAGAACACATGGAGTGGCCTCCCCAATCTCCAGATATCAATATTATTGAACATTTGTGGTGCATTTTGGAGCGATAAGTTAGGAGCCGCTGTCCTCCACCGTCGTGTCTTAAAGAACTAGGGCAGGTATAAATGGAAGAATGACTGAAAATTCCTCTGGATGAAGTCAGGAAGCTGTATGATTCCATTCCTAGACGTATTAAAGCTGTATGAGAGGCTCAGGGAGGACCAGCTCCATATTAAATAAATTTTCTTTGAAGTGTTTCAATTATTTTGTCCAACCCCTGTATTCATTAATAAATTTAATAATGTTTTAAATGTTTTTAGAAAGTCTTGGACTAAATATTTTGTTATATCTGTTACCCCCCAGCCACTTATTCAGTTTTATGAAATTTCGAAAAATTCATGTTTGTAGCGTCTAATGTTTATATCAGTTACAATGTCAAGTCCACGCTGAATTTAAATCATCAAATATTTTAGATAAGCGGAACCCCCAGTTATAAAAATCCGTATTGAATCGTAAAATAAAAAGATACAATCAAGCTTAGACATTATATAATTAGAAAAGTTTCTCTTTGTTTTATGAATAAAATACATTATCGACACTATTGTTTTATGAAAAAAATTATTTTGATAAATTATGAATTTTTCCAAGAATTGTTTTCATTTTAATTAGAATAATTTATAAACTTTAATTTTTTAAAACGATTCATTACTTTATAGTTGTCAAGTGATATTGTTTTTAAATAAAACTATATTTATTAATCGTCAATAGAAAACCTTGCTACAATTCAGTGATTGCCAGTAATTTAAAATAAATTTTAACTTTTTATTGATTGTATACAGGTACCAATTTTTGTACATACGGACATCCATACACGACATAATCAGAAAATAAGTATGGTAACTATATTAAATTTAAAATTTATTGGTAATTTTCTGACATTGCTTCAGCAGGCACCTTCGTAAGTAAAACTATAAAGCCTAAATACTTCAAATTCAATGAAATATTAGTCTAGAGGACCGTGTGTGTATTTACGTGTTGTTGTATTAGAAACACGTGTGTAACTCCTGGTAGAATATTAAAAGGCCCAACTACATGAAAATTGGTGGATTTAATCTGTCCAACTGAAGATGAAAGAAGACAAAAAAGACATATATATATATATATGTGTATGTGTGTGTGTGTGTGTGTGTGTGTGTGTGTGTATATATATATATATATATATATATATATATATATATATATATATATATATATATATATATATCAGCAAATATGTATTAAACAAATTACAACACACATAGACATAACATTTGTATGTGTGGGAACATTGTGTTTGTTCTTTGGTGAATGTTCGTATTTTGGTGAATGTTTGTAATGTTTCATCCCAGAAATGACAAACGCTGATCTTCTAAGTGCTTACATCTTGTCGCTGAAATGAAGAAGAGGGAGAGATTTACCTCACAACCACGCGAGGTGGGATGCGGCACGAGGCCTGAGGAAAAAAGAGAAAGAGGCAAGAAGTTTTCCAGTATTTATAGTATGGGGAGAGAGACCCCTGGTGAAGAATTAGGGAACTAAGGTGGAGGTAACTCCTACATTAGGATGCTTAAAGTATTGAATAGTTTAAAATTATATAAAAAAGATGTTTACGTTGTAATCCTCAGAAAATTTATTAGTTATCTCCTTAAATAAATTTACCAAACATCAGGCTGTCGATAAATATGTCAACACATCATAAAACACTCACCCTCATGTTAAAATAATGCTTTTCTGCGATATTCTAAATTAAAAGTAAGTAATATCTGTTACAATACAGTTCAAAAAACTTCACATCAGCTAATTTTTTTTCTTAAATAAAGGTTCAGAAAATTATTAATTTATTTTTGAAAGACATTATAATAAAGAGATTTAAATTGTCTTAAGATATTTGCCAATATGGACGATTTGATCGACTTTACTGATGATCAGAAATAAATTCCAATCAATTTAAATTCGGTTGAAGCAGCTAAAAATTTGGTTTGAAAAGTATTTTGCTTATTGGTAATATCAAATTTAAAAATGTAAAAGCTTCAATCATTTTCCTTTCCTTTTTAAAATGAATTTTAAATATAATTTATTATGTTATATTTAAGATTTAAACATTAGAAACTTGTAGAAACATTAATAATAATTTCTTCTTAGATAAAATTTAAAATTTGTGTTTACAGTCTGTCGTCTCTTTCAGTTGCTACCTTTTATGGGTCAAAAGTTCAAGGGTAGTATAATTTTATGACGGTGGGAAAATCGTTCAGGCTGACTACAAGTGACGGGAGCTACAGCTGTGAAATCTTACATAAATTAATTTCAACTCTTATTATTAATAACTGCGTTGTTTCATTATTCGGACTATTGGCCTCATCTTTGTCGCCATATTTATTACAACGTTTCGGCCGTTGTACGCTCTGGCCTTCTTCAGGTGGTTGTAATGTCGCACTGAACCCTTATTTCGCTCACTGGGGTAGACTGTTCTAGTTCCACGTGACATGTCTAATGGATGTCAGTTATCAGTTATCTCCTGTTAATTCCCCTCTCCGCGTTCTCCACCGCCTTAACTGGGTATTGACCTCACACTTTTTGGGTCCTGTCACTGGATCTAACCAACGCCTTTATCCACTATACGACGTGTCTTTAAGGACATCTGCGTATGAATTTCTAGGTATTGTCTAATGTCCTCAGCAGCTATTTTTACTAGTGCTCATATTGTAATTTTTGTTGTTATCAAACCATGTTTTTACCAGAGCTCATATCGCAATTTTTGTTGTTATTATCGCTTAGACAGATACTGAATTGCTTCATTCTAGCTAAACTGATATCTAACCATTAAAAGAAGACTTCAAATATAACAGCGCTTCTCTTGAAAATGAACGAAATTTGGCATCTTGTCTCCTCAAGTACCTGCAAAAAATGATTTAGCCCCAAGAAGATTCATTCTGATACGGTTGCTACATTAGGGTACGATGCTTCAACTATCAACATATCAAAAATAGACAGCTGAATTTAGGAGGGAAATGTAGAGTCTTGAATATAACCCAAGGTTTGGACGTACTGCAACTGCCACCACTGAGGGAAGCCACTGGTCCTGTTCACAACATGATGATGGATGGCAGACGACTGACAGTAAGTCAAATAGCCAATGCTATTATCATATCCCGTGAGAGAGCTGAGAATATTCTGCTAAATGAAATTGGCCTAACGAAGGTTTCTACTCGTTGGATACAACGTTTTCTGACACCTGATCAAAAGCCAACAGGTTGATCAGAGCACGGAAAAATCTGACATTCGTTGAGGCAAATAGAGCTGATTTCTTTGGACTTTTCCTTACCCAGGATGTTGGTTCAGTTCGTCACTTTAAGCCACAGACAATCCATGCAGTGGAAGTACCCCTACACAGCTGCTCCAAAAAAGTTCAATGTCGTTCATTCTGCAGCGGAGATGGTATCGCATTTTTACAATGAATAGTGTTTATCTTCAAAATGGCCACACCATGAATGAAGAGTAATATAGCAATTTTGCTGAGGCAGTTACGAAAATCTACCAAGACAAAAGGTCCGGGAAAAACTGAAGAAAGGAGTTTTGTTTCATCAGGACAATACCCAGGAGACAAAGTCTTTGATTGCAATGGCTGCTGTACCTGACTGTGGATTTGAACTGGTTGATCACACTCCCTATTCTTCTGATGTGTCTGTCAACTATTCTCTAACAGGTAAAAACATTTGACTGTGAACCAGTATCTCAATGAAGACGTCATATATGCTGTTGATGACGTTTTTGACCAACAGGGTGAATAGTCTTGTTCTTTTTAAGATGCCAGTTTACCTGGAAATAAATAATACTAAAATAATTTTTAAAAATAGTTAAATATTCTTCTCTTGCTGATAGATTTTTTTTACTCCTGTGGCAGTGGAGACTTCTGGGGTTATTGGCCCTCGTTCGATGGCGTTCCTTCGGAGGATTGGCGCGATGGCGTCACGATTAAGGGATGAGACTGGCGCTGGTTCGAGGTAATGCTTTCTCCGTCATTGCGGCTGTTAGAGGATAGCAAAAAAAAGATTGTTAACAAAATAATAATACAGTAATTAATAAGAAGGGTTGAAATTATTGAATGCACGATTTCACAGATCTCACGCCTTCATAGCCTATAAACATTTCAGTCCATCATCGTATTTTATTGATATCTTTTTATCACAGCTGATTAGATTTTGAGTGTTAATATACAAATGTTGGTTCTTTTAGCATTATATTGATTTTAATATTACACATAAATATATATTATTCCTTGTTTTCCTTTAGATTTTACTTGACATATTATAGTTTGACATCTTTTTCCTGTTGCTGCCTGTTAAAGGTCAAATGTTCAATGCAGTGTCAGAATACATACTGAGAGACAATCAGCTTTTACTATCTATATTTCTGAGATGAGTTATTATGTAAATTATTTACATTATTCGGACTATTGTCCTCATCTTTGTTGCCATATTTATTACACGGTTTCGACCGTTGTACGCTCCGGCCTTCTTCAGGTGGTTGGAATGTCGCACTGAACCCTTTATTTCGCTCACTTGGTTAGACTGTTCTAGTTCCGCGTGCCATGTTTAATAGATGTCAGTTATCAGTTATCTCCTTTTAATTTCCCTCTGAAAGTTCTCCACTGTCTTAGCCGGGTATTGAACTCACACTCTTTGGGTCCTGTCACTGGATCTAACTAACGCCTTTATCAGGTTGAGATCATAGACAAAGAACACCATTGGAAAATTTATAAACTTAAGAAATCAGCGCATATGCTAGGCCCCAAAAATCTCCTGAGCTGACCAAACATAGAAATGAATACAATATGGGAACCAGTAATTAGGAGTGCCAGAGAAAAACTTCTTCTATGGATGCGGCATGGCTCCACAGAGCAGGTTTAGTTTTTGGTGGGAAGCTTTCTTATTGGCTGGAATATTTCATTTTTTTATTCTACACAGAAGATATGCGCAAACATTCTGCGCATAAATTTTTTTCTGAGTTGTAGTCAAACTATAGAAGTGTTGAACTCTGCTTGCGTGTCCTACTCACTACATGTTGTTATTTTCCGTGTCACTGTACACACACACACACACACACACACATACACATAGACACACACATACACACACACACACACACAGACATATATATATATATATATATATATATATATATATATATATATATATATATATAATTTGAAGAAAAACAGATCACTTTAAGGCTCCATTTGTAAAAAATTATTTCACCAGATAATTTTATTTTTCTCTGAATCTTCAGACTTCACTTTCGAAAGGTGAAACGAAAAATGAATTTAAAATTTATACTTTTGACAGGCAGTATTAAGCTTATATAAGTTGACATGGAGGGTGTTCAGGAATACTGTGAGAGACATGGTCGATTTTAGAGAGGGAAGGGACTGTTTTGAAATTTATAAAACAAAAAGAAATATAAAAATAAATTTTAATGGAACCTTAAAGTGGTCTGTTTTTATTTTTATTTAAATTATTAGCTCTGATTTACATTGAGCTCTCTGGATTTTATCCTCCTTGGGTCTACCCATACGGATTACCTAGTTTTTCGTAAACTATATATATATATATATATATATATATATATATATATATATATATATATATATATATATATATATATATATATATATATATATATATATATCCACATGTAATGAGAACGAGAATAATGTAAAATCTAACTAAATTCGTGTTTGAGCGTTTTATATTATTTTCTTACTCTGCCCTGGAAATTATATATATATATATATATATATATATATATATATATATATATATATATATATATATATATATATATATATATATCCATATCCACATGTAATGAGAACGAGAATAATGTAAAATCTAACTAAATTCGTGTTTGAGCGTTTTATATTATTTTCTTACTCTGCCCTGGAAATTATATATATATATATATATATATATATATATATATATATATATATATATATATATATATATATATATATATATATATATATATATATATATATATATATATATATATATAAGAAAATGCTCTTTTTATAATAAACATTATTAAACAACATTTATCGGCCTGAATGTCCAGGAAATTTTCATAGATAATATTCGTCGTCCGACAGGTTCGATTCCTGTCGGAGGGCAAATATTTTCTATGAAAATTTCTCGGATATTCAGTCCGGTAAATGTTGTTTATTATAAACAGAGCATTTACTTAAATATTTGTATCTATAAAGAGAATGTATAAACATAAAAATGTCTTAAAATAATAGTCGGACATTATCCATTTCATAATATATATATATATATATATATATATATATATATATATATATATATCATAATAATTCATCATGTCCAAACCTACAAACACCAAGAGAATGCAGAAAAGTACTGGACGGCCGTTTCGTCCTGTTTTGCGACTCATCAGCAGTGCGCATCTACTACCGAGAATCGAACCCAAATCCTTACGATTCAAAGCAACATTATACCATGGGGCCTCGGTGACGAAGAGGAAAGTAAGTAACTAGACACAATATATCTACGTGTGTGTGTGTGTGTGTGTGTGTGTGTGTGTGTGTGTGTGTGTGTGTGTGTGTGTGTGTGTGTGTGTGTGTGTGTGTGTGTGTGTTGGTATCTATCTAGAACCATATGGTAAGTGAGAAACAGAGAGAGAGAGGGGGGAGAAAGAAAGAGAAATAAATGCCCGTATGCAGGAATGCTATTCGCACTCCATGAACATCGATTTCCTTTTTGCCGTAAATCAGTTGCAATGGCGACCTTTAAATATGCTAATGAGCAAGCATACATGTCCACGGCTCGCATACACGTGCGTTTTCAGATCGATGTACATGTCCCCAGTTTGTACCTGTCTCTTTGAGCGCATGTCTCCTGTTCCCAAGGGAAGAGGAAAAGATTACCTCTGTTAAAATTACGGAAAATGTCAATCACTCTTAGACGAAATTGAAAGAAAGATAGAAGGCAACATAAATAAACGGTATTCTTTCTTTATCTCAGCCAATAAAGAAATAGATTTTTAAAAGTGGATACAATAAACCATGGAAACAGCCAATGCGTTGTCTGCAAGTCGATTTTGCTTTCTATTTGACCGAAGTGCCACTTGCAGTTAAGATTAATCTGAGTTATTCCTGTGAAGACAACTGAAAATTCCATCTCGACTTGTGCATATTCAAAGAGATAGCCAGTCAAGATAATTCATTCTAATTCTTCTTTTCACCGAACTTTCTGCCATGTATAAATCACAGAGAACCGTTATAAATGGGCTTTCAGCACAAAACTAATATCCTAAAGTGTTGTTATTTCAATCCGTTCCTGCCTTCCAAAATGCAGATGGCTACTTGCAACTTAAAACACAGAAATGTAAGACGAATGGTAAAAAGCAGGTTTAGAAGAGCAATTATTTGCGTTTCGTTCGTTTGGTTTGGTTTGTTTTACGGCAATGCCGACAAGATTTTTATTGCTGGTAATATTTATTTTTTTCCCTAATAATGTATTGTTGGTAATCAGTGCCATGCTGGATACACACTTAGACGATCATTTATCTTTCGATACATGACTGACGAGGCAGATTTTTCCCGCATTACGTTGCCGTTTCTTTCTGCGGTAGAATAGTTGCCATCCAAGGTTATAGAACCGAGTCTGTCCTGCTATTTACCCATAACTGAAGGGTGGGGTGAAATGGATTCATACATTTCCCGAGGGTATTACCAAGTAAGTAAATGCAATGGATGCGACTGGAATTCGAACTCGGTTCTCCGATTCCGCAAACCGATCCGTTACTCCACTACTTCGTCGGCTGGTAATACTTTTCAAAAATGTATTACTGGTAATAATTCATTTTTCAAAAATGTATTACTGGTAATAATTTTCCCCAAAATGCATTGCTGGTATTAAAACTTATTTTTATACTTTAATAGTGTTTTGATCCCAGTTGGGGGGGTAACTATTTGCCCATAGCTGGAAACCTGACAAGTGCTACCAC
Organism: Acanthosepion esculentum; assembly: GCA_964036315.1. Taxonomy (NCBI): domain Eukaryota; kingdom Metazoa; phylum Mollusca; class Cephalopoda; order Sepiida; family Sepiidae; genus Acanthosepion; species Acanthosepion esculentum. The sequence goes on along the minus strand of OZ038486.1, from coordinate 19,556,307 downwards.
CCCGAGTCGTGGTAGAACTGGGAAAACCAGCAATTAAAAAGTGGTTCCACGCACCTCAAAACCTCCTGATCAGTGGCCTTGCTGTCGGGTATAGTTTGTCGTCTTACCCAAAACGCGTATGTACTTTAACGTTCTACCCAGGAAGCCGATGTAGTTTATCGTCTTACCCAGGACGCGTTTCCTTCGACAAAAGAAGACATGAGGCAGGTGGATTAAAAGAAAACGACTCGGATTAAGGAATCGCGTTCGAATTCCAATCGAGTTCCTTACATTCGCGTACGTTCAAACATACTTGGAAAAGATATGTTTACATGTCTTGTCCCCCATCTATGGCTAAATAGCAGGGCTGACTATGTTCTATAGGGCTTACAGTCACATCACGTTGAAACACGGGTTCTCGTACGATCACTAAAGCTAAGCAACGTTGAGCCTAGCCAGTACCTAGATGGGTGACCACTTGGGAACTCTAGGTGTTGTAAGCTTGAATGTGCGGGTCGTGTAATTGATAACGGCTCAGAATTTTTAATCAGAGGACCGAGTTCTAGTTCCAGTTGGGTTGATTATACTCACTTACGCGCAAATACTCTTGGGAAGTCCACATCTTCTCCCCCAACTGTGGGTGAATTAGACTTGTATCACTAGAAAACGAATCAATCAACATTTTTTTTTCTCGCCAAAATCTATTTTACTCGTTTATAAATCTGCCATTCGTTCATGCATTGAATATTGCTGTCAGATTTGGTCTTGGGCATTTGCTGTTTGATTCTTGAATACAATCTAGACAAGCAATATTATCCGTCCTCACCTGGCATCTCGGCTTCAGTTAATTTCTCACCGCCCTAATTTAGGTTCCTTGTGGCCTTTCTGTAAGTATTTCCATGTTAATGGTTCTGATGAGATTCCCTCTTTGGTACTTCGACGAATTTAAGCCCAGTACTAGATCGGCGCTTATTCTCATCATTTTAAAGCTTAAATGGCGAGATGTAACCGTGAGTTCTTTGCGAACAGTTTCTTCGTTCGCACTTCTCGCTTGTGCAAATCCCTTCAGGCCTCTCGCTCTCCAGATAAATAAGGTCATCACAAACGTAAATGCAATTTAAATCGTTATCTTATGTCGTCTTAATTCTAATTCTTTTATTTTTTTCTCTCTCCTTAATGTTTCAGTTTTTCTTTTCGTTTCCTCATATTGTCTCATATTCAGTAACGCCTTACGTTTTAGTGGCTTTATTGCTTTGCGAAGGGTGAAATGATTTTTAAAAAAATACATCTAATCTACGCCAATGTCGAGAAGGACATCGCTGGTGGATTTTTGGAGCCTCACCTGTGTTTGTTAGGGATTTTTTATTTTCATTGCAATATCTAACGGTTTATTAAATTTTAGTTCACTGGGTTTAGTTATGAAGTTATACTTTATAGTTTACTTATAAATTATCTAAAGTGCACACACAGCCACGCTTATCTTTACCAATCACTGTGGTATACAATTGACTGGACTTTTATCAAAGTGCGTAGTGGAGGTATAGGATGCATGGAAAGGTAAATTAATCTTTGTTTTCAAAAGCCTGTAGATGGCCATAGCCAGAATTTGATCTCTGTTATCCAGTATTATTTGGCCGGCTGTAAGCGTTATCTAACACTATAACTCCTGCAAGAACAAAATATTGTATTGAGGTTGAGCTGTAAATATTTCAGTTTCTGTTTATGAATTTAAATGATTCATAAATAAAGTTAATTCTATTTTTTTTTACTTTTCTGTAATGATCTGTTGTCGCTTATGGGCAGCTATTCGATACATTTTGAGTAAAATTGCCCAGATTTTGACGCGAAAAGTATTTCTACAAATCTTGAGTGTGGTTTTCATTAGATAATTTTTTGCTACACTATTTACATTATTTGGACTATTGTCCTCATCTTTGTTACCATATTTATTACAACGTTTCAGCCTTCTTCAGGTGGTTGGAATGTCGAACTGAACCCTTTATTTCGCTCACAGGGGTAGACTGTTCTAATTCCACGTGCCATGTTTAATGGATGTCAGTTATCAGTTATCTCCTATTAATTCACCTCTCCAAGTTCTCTACTGACTTAACCGGGTAATGAACTCACACTCTTTTGGGTCCTGTCAGCTAGATCTAACTAACGCCTTTATCCACTGTGCCATTTGTCCTCAAGGACAGTCTACCTCAGTGAGCGAAATAAATGGTTCACTTCGACATTCCAACCACCTGAAGTAGGCCGGAGCGTACAACGGCCGAAACAATGTATTAAATATAGCGACAAAGATGGGGAAAATAGTCCGAATAATGTAAATAGTGTACATAACACCTCATCTCAGAAATATAGACAGATACTAATTTTTTGCTATCAAACATTTTGCAGGTTTGGAAAAAGTTAATAATCGTTTTCAGCTAGGCTATGTAAATATCGGTGATAGGGTTGACCAGACCAACCTACTTCCATTTTATTCTTATATATTGTCCTTATGTTGTCTTTTGTCCTTTTCTGTCCTATTGATTACCGCAGTGTGTTTGTCGACTAAATTTATGAACACGTTGCAACTGGTGGACGTATTAATATGAAGTTAGTCTTCCATTGCGTTTTAAGAACTCGAGATGAATAACATATATAAGATATTTAAATTCCCTGCTCAATTTTCACGTTCTCAGTTTGTAGCTCAAACCTTGTGCTGTTGTATTTGCTGAGGTCCATGGTTTTCCGATTTATACAGTTAGTAGTTGTAGCCGTCACGCCAAAAAGGACCCGCTAGAACAGGGCAGTCATCTCTCGAACAGGGCAGTGGTCTCTCGAACAGGGCAGTGGTCTCTCAAACAGGGCAGTGGTCTCTCAAACAGGGCAGTCGTCCTCGTCGGACCCCACTGCCAAAGCCTTCAGATACTCATTTTATAGACCATGACGAAGCAGCCGATTGGTTGAGTGGGAGAGTTTTACATATGCGTAGGCGGACTCCACCAATTCTCCCTTCCTCCAACTGCTCTGCGACATCATACGCATGCATTGCTTGGGCGTTTACAGGCATGATGTCGCGTATCTTGCTCACAAAAATCACAGTAGTTTGACCTTTCTTCTTGTTTTCTATTACTATATTATCTGAGAGTTTGTTCAAAATTTCTCTTTGAATCGACTACCAACACAATATCACATGCATAAGCTCGGATTATGTCCACGAATAATAAATTACTGCGATGTGTTCTCTTACGATCGTCCCTATGTATAGATTAAATAAACCCGTTGAGAAAGGTTTCCTTGATTTACCCATTTTTTTTGTATTCACTAAAATTCTACTCTACTACTACTGCTACTATAGTTGTACGAATAGTATAAAATTACAAATAGTTTAAATTTATGAACACGTTGCAACTAGTGGATGTATTAATATTGTTATGGGGCTCTCCCCTTTTACACAAGATGGACTCGTCTAAAGTATACTTATTCTGACAGAGTTGGAGATACGTGGAGATACGTTGAGACATTGTTGAGATAGGTAGAGTCCAGAGAGAGAGAGGGATAATTACAGCTTCACTTACAGAGATTTGTACATATACTTTCTACTAACCCGCATTTCCTGGACTACTAATCTTCATTTCAAGTTTGTATTCTTAGGTTCAATACACTTGTTTTCTTATTTCAATTACTGGCGTTGTTTATTTATTTGTACAGGGTTCCATCCCCGGGATCCACAGCAACTTGGCGACGAGGACTTCGGACCCACACGGAAAGAACATTTTTTTCTCTCATCACCACAACAACTTGGCGACGAGGATTTGCACTTCTCGGAAACTTAAAAAATATTTCGGTGTTGCCAACGTCCACAACGACTGGACGACAAAGATTTACGAGGATTTGCGAGGATTTTGCTTGACCACCGTGAATAAAAGATACTTCCACAAAATACGGAAAATCGAGGTTTTCGTAAGACACTTATCATGGAAGATTTTAAAAGTATTTTGGTAGAACTTGTAAAATAACAAAATGAACAGCAACTACAACTCCAAGAAAGAATGGAAGATAACTGGCAAATATTTCAGAAGGAAAATCAATTAAGACAAATGCCATTCCAGGAATTAATATTAAAAGTAACGGGTAACACACAACAAAAGAATATCGAAAAAGAGGCGACTTTTTCTCAAGACGCAGTTTGGAACACAATAGAAACATTTAAATACTCTCTAGAAGATTATAAAAAATTCTGGGACTACTACAGACGTCATGAAGACATTTTCAACATTGATTGCCAAAATTGGACGGAAGCTAAGAAACTACGCTTATTACTCAGGAAATTGGGAACAGAGAAGTACACAAAATTTGTGGACTATATTCTACCGAAAAAGACAAACGATTTGACGTTTGACGAAGCAGTTACATGCCTTACGGAGCTCTTCAGTCCAAAGACTTCACTTTTTCACAAAAGGTGGAAATGACTCAACCTCTTAAAAAGCGAAAATAAGGACTACTCCACGTTCGCCGCAATCGTGAACAAACATTGCGATAACTTTAAGTTGGCAGAATTGCCTCCGGACAATTTTAAGTGTCTTATTTTCGTACAGGGATTAGTCTCAGCCAAGGACAGTGAAATGCGCAAAAGAATGCTCTCGAAGCTTCAAAACGAGCCTATATTAACGCTACAAAAATTGTCAGAAGACTGCCAAAAATGCTTGAGCATAAAAAAAGATTCTAAGGATATCGAGGAATCGGGAGTAGCACACATACGTAAGTTGAACAAAAGTTTACGATTTTCACCCCACCTCGAAAAAAAAAAATTTCATGATAAAGGAAAAATTACAAGGTATAAGGCGATCAATGATAGAGATCAAAGCAAATATAAGCCCCTCCCCCCATCTGCATGTTACAGATGTGGTGGATTCCACTGGAATAAAGACTGTCGATTCAAATACAAGAACTGTTTAGCTTGTGGAAAAATAGAACATAAGGCATCTCAATGCAGAAACAAAAAACACTCTAGTAGGGTAAGAACTACTAGAATGGACTATGAAGACAAACTAAACACAAGAAAATACGTGGAACTCGAGATTTTAAATAAGGTAAAATTACAGTTGGACTCAGGTTCGGATCTAACTATAATTAATCTACAAACATGGAGGAAGCTAAATAGACCGACCATGATGCATACACAGAAAATCGCTAAGTCTGTTACAGGGAAGCGTATCAATTTTGAAGGAGAAGTAATTATTAACGTAAAATTCTATGGAAAAACGAAAAAATTGAAAATATTTGTAATGAAAGTCTCAGAAATTTGGTGGGCACAGATTGGATGCAGACATTCGACGTATGGGATTTACCTATTAGCTCATTTTGTAAGAAAATAGAGTGCGAGCCGTCAGAAGCTACAAAATTAATAGAACTACACAGTCAATTTCCCGAAGTATTCTCGAGCAGTTTGGGACGATGTAATCAGTTTGCAGCTAAAATTGAACTAAAGGAAAATGTTCAGCCAGTATTCAAGAAAAAGCGAAACGTGCCTTAAGCAACAATAGAAAAAATTGACAAGAAGTTAGATAGATTGGTACAAACTGGAATCCTTTCACAAATCGAATTCAATGAATGGCGGCACCAATGGTCTACGTAAAGAAAAAATCCGGAGAAATCCGTGTTTGCGCAGATTTCTCGACTGGGTTAAACAAGGCTATCAAGGATTATCACTACCCATTGCCAAGCCCGGAGGAAATATTTACCAAGCTTAACGGTGGTAAGGTATTTTCTAAGATTAATTTAAGTGAAGGTTATCTTCAGATTCCAGTAGAAGAAGCAAGTACAAAGATTTTATGTATCAATACTCACAAAGGACTTTACAAATTTAACAGATCGCCATTTGGGATAAAAGTAGCACCGTCAGTCTTCCAACAGACTATAGACACCATGCTCATGGAACAGAACTTTGCTACTGCTTACTTAGACGACATTTTGATCAAAAGCGATAACGTAGAAGAACACGCAACACACATAGAAGAGGTTTTTAAAAGAATTTAGGATTTTGGTTTTAAAGTGAAGGAGAAAAAATGCGATTTTTTTCTAAAAGAAATCAAGTATCTAGGACATATAATCAATGAAGGTGGCAGAAACTCAGATCCAGATAGGGCATCTGCAATAAAAAATATGCCTGAGCCGAAAAATGTCGCAGAATTGCAAAGCTTTCTTGGTCTAGCGAACTATTACGGTGAATTCATTGAAAATATGCACACGTTGAGGGCTCACTTCAATGAACTATTGAAAAAAGAGAACAAACGGAACTGGACGGAAGTTGTCAGAAAGCTTTTAAGGAGATCATAAAGAAATTAACGTCTGACCTAGCACTGACGCATTTTGATCCCAAACTGGAAATTGTCATTGCTAGTGACGCAAGCTCACATGGAGTGGGAGCTTGTATATTACACAAGATGCAGGATGGCACAAGGAAACCTGTAGCTCACACGTCTAGATCGTTGTTACCAGCAGAGAGGAATTATTCGCAAATTGAGAAAGGAGCGTTAGGCATAATATTCGCCATAACTTGCTTCCACAGATATATATATGGAAGAGAGTTTACTCTTCAAACTGATCATAAACCTCTTCTCACTATATTCGAATCGAAGAAAGTACCATCAATTTACACAGCCAACAGACTTCTGAGATGGGGAACTATATTATTGAATTATAATTTCAAAATAGAGTTCCTACTGTCAAAGAAAATTGGTCATGCGGATGGATTATCTAGATTGGTACCTGCGAAATGCAAACCCCTGGAAAATTCTGTAATAGCGGCTTTGCGAGCCGAAGACGAAATTAGTAAAGTGCTAAACAATGCAGTAAGGGAATTACCAGTGACCTTGTTAGAAATCAGAAGAGAAGCTGAAATGGATGAATTCATACAAAGTACAAAGAGAAAAATAGAAGAAAAAGAAAGAAATCTAGCGGACAGTTTTTCAATTTGTTATCACGTATTACTTTATAATGAGAGAGTAGTCATACCCAAATCTTTACAAAGACGAATTCTGAAGGACTTTCATCTAGGACACCCAGGGAAAATCGTATGAAAGCTATTAATGAGAAGTTTCGTGTACTGGCCTAATATGGAGAACAACATTACTCAAATGGTAGAAAAATGTAGAGGCTGTGCTGCGGCAGCAAAGGCACCACCTATTATACAAAAACCATGGCCTAAAGTGGACAGACCTTGGTCTAGAATCCATGCAGACTATGCAAGACCCATATATGGATATTACTACTTGATAACTGTAGATAGCTTTAGCAAGTGGCCAGAAGTTTTCAGATACGAAAACCCTACGACAGAAAACACTATTAATTGTCTACACGAGTTATTCACAAGATTTGGCGTTGTAGATTGTCTTGTAACGGATAATGGTACCCAATTCACCTCGAGCGATTTTCAAGACTTCTGTGCGACTTATCAAGTCAAACATATTAAAATAGCACCATACCATCCACGCTCTAACGGGCAAGCCGAAAGGTTTGTGGACACGCTTAAGAGAGCCTTGAAAAAAGCAGAAGGCGTACCAACAGAAAGAGCCAAACAACTGTTCCTACAAGTCTACAGAATCACCCCGAACGGAAACACACCATCTGGCCTTTCGCCAGCTGAAGTGATGTTTCCCCGCAAAGTACGGTCTGTTTTTGATAAACTATTACCCAGCGAAAATAAAAACCGGCATACACCGATAGTGCCTAAAAGATCCTTCAAACCAGGCGAACGGGTCTATTTCAGGATGTTTAAGAATAATATGGCATACTGGGGACCAGGGACGATAATAAGCAGACTGGGGAATGTTCTGTACACGATCCAAGGTGAAAAATTCACTCACAGGAGACATATCAATCAGATACAAAAAAGACGGGTAGAGGAGCCAAGATCGTCACCTTCGGAAAATGAAGACTCAATGGAGGCGATCTTTGAAGCATTTGACATTCAAAGACTACAAGTAGCCACGGAACAAGCAGGAAAAGAAAATTCACAGAACCGCTAATAATAGACTATAAGCGAAAAAAATATTAACTCCCCCCAAAAAAGAAGCTAGGGAGGGAGTGTTGTGGGGTTCTCCCCTTTTGCATAACATGGACTCGTCTAAAGTATACTTATACTGACAGAGTTGGAGATACGAAGAAATACGTTGAGACAAAGTTGAGATACGTAGAGTCCAGAGAGAGAGAGATAATTACGGCTTCACTTACAGAGACTTGTACATATACTTTCTACTTACCCGCATTTCTGGACTACTAATCTTCATTTCAAGTTTGTATTCTTACGTTCAATACACTTATTTTCCTATTTCAATTACTGGCGTTGTTTATTTATTTGTACAACCCCGGAATCCACGACAAATATGAAGTTAGTGAACACGTTGAAACTAGTGGATGTATTAATAAGAAGTTAGTTTTAAGAACTCTAGATGAATAATTCTCAGACGATCCGGCCAAAACGCAACTTTCAACTCATTTATAAGTAATTTGGGAAGATATATCTTTGTCATCACACTCCCCTACGCGTTGAACATTTTTGTATATAACCAGTAGTGATATCCTACCGATTCGCTTGAACCGATTTTTAAAATTATAACAGCTTAGAGAAACGGTTATCGGATTATCCGAAAATAATCTTATATATTAATAGCCGATGGTCTACGTAAAATGTTAGTTACGCCGCGCATGTGCGCGTACCTAGTAAAGCCGTAATAAACACACGCCCCCCCTACTCTTTTGAAGTTAAAATGTGGCATATCTTCTAGTCATAAATTTGATAGGGCTTCCATTTGATCTTTGGGGCTGCAGCAATTTCGAATGTGGCTAAGAAACCATAACACAGCTGATGACACTAGTGTTAAAAATCATCATTCTTTTGAACAGAAAAAGATTTCAGCATATATTAATAAATAAATGTTTTCTATTAAAGTATGAAAATGGTTTAATTCTTTTTGATGTTATATAAAGTGATTTGTGTCCATTCCCAGACTGAGAAGAAAATAAGCAGAATAGGTTCCTAAAGAAAATTATCTGCTTTTATAGAAGCAGTTCAAGGAAATTTAGGATGCCATCACTGTATATAACAGATTGTCCATTACTATTGTTAAGGAACTGATAATGAGTACGATACATTCGTCATCATAATGGGTTGCTAAATACGGATATATGACTCAACCCAATAAAACAGAGAAGGAAATTTTTTTTGTTACTTTCAAGAACCTCTGACACCCACACCTTGAAGCGCCTATTGGAAAAGTTTTCTCCTTACATAAGTGAGTAAAGATATTTTACAGGTGGCAAAACTTGACAGTCGACGATAACATGTGTTATTTCTGTATTCGTTTTTATGTGCTAAGCCCTTTCAAGGCGTCAGTGATAATGGCTTTTAACAACATCCTGTGTTTTGATGTTCTAATTTTTTTTTTTATTTCGGCCATTGCTCTTTGTCTCTATTCTGTCATCAATTTAAGCGAAATTGTTAAATAGGTTTCTCACTTTTCACGCTCTGGACTTAAATAAGCCTAAGGGTGTTAAATTCTCTCGGTCCTTTTTGTTCATTATTTCCTAGGAATCTAAATTGGACCTCTCGGGTTGTAACTAGAAATTTCCTTGTTCCTGCTTTCCTTAAGACGTCAACTTAATCATATATTCTCTCCTATGGATGCCATAGAATTTATCGTTAGAACCATATCACTGTCGCTTCGTACCTTTCCATCTTTTGTGAAGAAATTGTCCAGGACTTATAGCCATATAGAAGATTAGATAGGTCACAAGGTTTCAGCATACTTTTCTCTGTTTTGACAATATTTTTAATGTCTTAATATTTTGCTTAGTTTCTGGAAGGCCTCTTTCGCTATTTCGATGCGCCGTCTGGATCTCTGCGCCACGTTTTTCGCTGTCTGTTAGTATACCAACCAGATATGTAAATTCCTTGCTCAATTTTGACGTTTTCAGTTTGTATCTCAAACCTTGTGCTGTTGTATCTGCTGAGGTCCATGGTTTTGGGATCTGTACAGTTAGTAGTTGTAGCCGTCACGCCAAAAAGGATCCGCTGGAATAGAGCTGTCGTCTCTCGAACAGGGCTGTCGTCTCTCGTCGGCTTCCTCGGCCTCCTCTGCCAAAGTCTTCAGACACACTCATTTTATAGACCATGACGAAGCAGCCGATTGGTTGAGTGGGAGAGTTTTACATATGAGTAGGCGCACTCCACCAATTCTCCCTTCCTCCAACTGCTCTGCGACATCATACGCATGCATTGCTTGGGCGTTTACAGGCATGATGTCGCGTATCTTGCTCACAAAAATCACAGTAGTTTGACCTTTCTTCTTGTTTTCTATTACTTTATTATCTGAGAGTTTGTTCAAAATTTCTCTTTGAATCGATTACCAACACAATATCACATGCATAAGCTCGGATTATGTCCACGAATAATAAATTACTGCGATGTGTTATCTTACGATCGTCCCTATGTATAGATTAAATAAACCCGTTGAGAAAGGTTTCCTTGATTTACCCATTTTTTTTTGTATTCACTAAAATTCTACTCTACTACTACTGCTACTATAGTTGTACGAATAGTATAAAATTACAAATAGTTTAAATTTATGAACACGTTGCAACTAGTGGATGTATTAATATTGTTATGGGGCTCTCCCCTTTTACACAAGATGGACTCATCTAAAGTATACTTATTCTGACAGAGTTGGAGATACGTGGAGATACGTTGAGACATTGTTGAGATACGTAGAGTCCAGAGAGAGAGAGGGATAATTACGGCTCCACTTACAGAGACCTGTACATATACTTTCTACTAACCCGTATTCCTGGACTACTAATCTTCATTTCAAGTTTGTATTCTTACGTTCAATACACTTTGTTCAACTTTCTCTCTTAATGGACTATCAATACAATATCACCTGCATAAGCTCGGATTATGTCCACGAATAATAAATTACTGTGATGTCTTCTCTTAGGATCTTCCCTATGTATAGATTAAATAAACCCTTTGAGAAAGGTTTCCTTGATTTACCCCTATTTTATGTATACACTAAAATTCTACTCTACTACTACTGCTACTATAGTAATTACCAATATTAATATGCCAGATAATTACCGTAAATCGCTTAACCCTTTGAACCCTGCGTTCCTGAACAATTTTAACCTTTCTCCCTGAGCCCCTGAGTCAAAATTCTTAAATAATTTGTAGATATAAAAATAGAAGTGTTTACCTACCGTTCAACCGATGGCTGGGCATTAAGTCATTTTTCTCCACTACTGTTCAACCGGTGGCTGGGTATTACGTCATTTTTCTCTACCACCGGTAAAGCGGCGGTCAGGGCACAAAGGGTTAAGCGAGTCATGAGACATCTTAATAGACAGGCAGGCAAGCTACAATGCCCAAGGGAAAATAATCTGGTTATCACGTAACGAAGAAGGAATATCCTTTTGTATTTTTTGCATTTTTTACAGTCCTGTTCACCATTTAAAAGGCCGGGGGGCACTCGATGTAGTGGGTTATGTTACGAGGCAGTTTGTACGGATAGGAAAGGAAGGTAACAGTTAATCGTAGGCTTAAAGAGGTTAAGATTGTAGTGATCTGTGAAACATCCTATTGAGAGTTGGTTGCTGAATTTATACCTTATGAACAACAACAAAAACTACAAAGATCTATTTAGATTGCACATCAAAGTTCATTTTGTCGTGGATCTTAAACCATTAGACGTGAGTAGTGGAAAGAATCCAGATATAAAAATGGATCATGTTTACCTTAGAAAAACTTTCAATACTAGAAAGAGATACTGGAAAGAAATTATTTTCCTAAAGAAAAGAGAAAGATGGTATAAATTTCAAAGTAGCACTAGATCAATAGATTCTGGATGTTTCCTACTAAAGAAGCGGCTTATATTACCATTGAGTCAGTTATGTGCCATGTGTGATACACGCTTAGGCAATCATGTATCGAAAGATAGATGACTGACGAGACAGATTTTTCCCACAGTAGGTTTCTTTTTGCGATAGATTAGTTTCCAAACAAGGCTATAAAAACCGGTCTGTCCTGCTATTTAGATATAGGTGAGGGGAGAAGAAGAGGAGTCATACCTTTCCCAAGGGTATTAGCACGTAAGAATGGTTTTGAGTGGAATTCGAACTCGGCTCTCCGATTCCGAGCCGCTATTCATTACTCCACCGTACCTCCGCTTTCCTTTTACTTGTTAAGTTATTTTGTGTACATAATATACTAGTGAGCAAACCAAAATGAGCTGACACATTTTATAGTTTACTAAGAGAAGGTTAACCAATCAGAAGACGTGGAATATTCAATCCGATATCTATAAAGGCGGCCATTTTGTTTTTGTTTTTAATTAAAAATTCCTTAAATATAAGGTTTAAAATGACTGACTTGGGTCGACTGTCATGGTTTCTTGGTATACAGTTCGAATTTAAGGATAACACTATTATAATGAATCAATCCTGATACATCGACAAATTCTTATCAAAATTCGACATGCGAAATTGTAAAACGCGGACTACTCTATGTGAAATGGATTTAAACACAATTATGAATAATGAAGATGGTATAGCGGCGTGTGAGAAAGAATGCAGAATGTTGATAGGAAGTCTTATTTACGTCATGACATCAACAAGGCCAGACATCTGCTATACAGTTACTATGTTTTCTCAAAACTTAAATAAACCAAGGACTGTGCATTTAACAAGAGCTAAGCAAGTATTACGTTATTTAAAGGGAACTAAGAATCAGTGCCTAGTATTTCGACAATCAAAAAACCCACTATAACTGGAAGGATTTTGTGATGCTGATTAGGCAAATTCACCAGATCGTAAAAGTATGACAGGATATTGCTTTAGATTGGCAAAAGATAATCCAATAATTAGCTGAAAATCTAAGAAACAGGGGATGATTTCACTTTCGACCTCCGAAGCAGAATACGTTGCATTGTCGCAAGCAACACAAGAGGCTATTTTTCTTAAATCGCTAATAAAACTATTAAAACGCTAATAATAAGTGAGCCTATAACTATTTACTGTGATAATTAGGCTAGTATTGCTTTGGCTAAAAATCCAATAATACATCAAAGATCAAAGCAATATTAAATATCAATTTGTTAGAGATCAGGTACGAAAGAAAACAGTACAGATTGAATATGTTCAATCGGAAAATAACGTGTCGGATTTGTTTACGAAGCCAATTACAAAATTGAAATTACGGGCTTTTATTCCGCTCATTTTTGGTACTGACTTATAAGGTTCTCTTATAGTCCTGGGTAGAACGTAAAACTGCATCCATTAGTTATTGTCCTATATTGGGGTATAAACATGAATAGTCCTACTTTTAGCCCAATCCTCCTCCTGAATAACTCTCAGAATTACTCTGACCCGGAGTGATAGTGTCTGTTTTAATGGGTCCCAGCTATAAGTAAAATAACAACTTTTTCTACCTTTTTTGTTGTGATGACAGCCTAAATTTATAATATTGTTGTTAATGTTTATTAACCTAAAGTACTCAACAGTGAACAAATGATATAACTAATTTTGGGGGATATTAATTTTTCATTTAAAAAAAAATCATTTTATGAATATTAAGAGAAAAAAATATTTATTTGATGAATGCTAAAAAAAAATAAAATAAATAAATAAATAAAAAAAGAAAAAAATCTTTTTATTAATACTAAAGTATTTCCTCCATATAAATATTGACTTTACTAATATTTTGATAGAAGATTCTATAATGTACCCAAAAAGGGGGGGGTAAGTTATTTTGTGTACATAATATACTAGTGAGCAAATCAAAATGAGCTGACTCATTTTATAGTTTACCAAGAGAAGCTTAACCAATCAGAGTCTTCTGATTGGTTAACCTTGATTGGTGGAATATTCAATCCGATATGTATAAAGGCGGCCATTTTGGGTTTTTTTCTTGTCGGAATATCTACTGCTAACCTGTCAGACTTGAAGAACTACGCTTTCCTACTCTCTCCGAATATCCACTGCCAACCTTTGATATGGAAGACCTTAAGAATTCCTGAATGGCTGCTACTAGACATTGGTGCTGTTACACTGAACAAATTACTTACTACGTCGGATTTCTACATTCAAACTACATTAAACATGTTTTACACTACTTTCAATAAATTTTGCGTTTTAATGGTTTTATTGTCATACTTATGGTGAAGTGATTGAACAAATGCTCGTGCACATCAGGATCCACAATATATGTACACCTTAGTAATCCCCAGTGTGATCCGTTGTATCTTGAGATATTTCTGTTTTGAATTCAGAGCTGTCCTTCTCATAGACCAGTAGCCATCCAAGGTTATACTATAAAACCCATGCTATTTACCCATAGCTGAAGAGAGAAGAAGAGCATTCATACCTTTCGCAAGGGTATTAGCGCATAATTGAATGTAATGGATTTGACTGGAATTCGAACTCGGCTCTCCGATTCTTCAATTCGAGCCACTATCCATTACGCAACCATCCCACCTCATCTATATTAGCAACTTTAATTATAAAAATGACAAAATAATGCATTGTTGGTAATCAGTTCCATGCGGGATACACGCTTAGACGATACATGACTAACGAGGCAGATTTTTCTCCCGCAATAGGTTGCCATTTCTTTCTGCGGTAGACCTGTTGCCAACCAAGGCTATAGAACCCGGTCTGTCCTGCAATTTACCCATAGCTGGAGGGAGAAGAAGAAGATTCATACCTTTGACAGTTCTATTAGCACGTAAGTGAATGTAATGGATTCGACTAGAATTCGAACTCGGCTCTCCGATTCCTCAATCCGAGCCACTATTCATTACTCCACCGTGCATCCTACCATCTAATAGAAAAAGCTTTTTAATATTGATGATTCATCAGTGATAAAGATCAGAAATAATGAAGCGAGCATTCTAAAACACTTTTTAAACTTTGAATAATTTGATTACATTTTCGGATTTAACATGTGGATTTAACATGTGGTTTCTACCACAAATAATCTTAAAACTGTCATGGATGGGGTGTTAATCTCACTATTTTGTACTTTTACAAAGAATATCGGCATTCAGAACAGCATTTGTTTCGAGTCATTGAAATCTCAGAAAAATTAAAAACTGAAGACTAACATTTCAAAGATCTCTTCAACTCTGTAAAAAGTTGGTTAAGACTAAGTTGGTTCAAACTAAGTTGAATTTCATAATCGCTAGGGTGTCATCGAGGAAAACCTTTTGGTGGCATAATGATTTGATACTTATAGCAAAAATATACATTAGTTGGGACGCCAGCGTTGCATCAACAGATTAATCAATTTCTTCGGGTTTCTTTTTACTAGCTTTATTTTCTTACCGTGCGTAGTAAGCACTGGTTATTGCAGAAGCGAGAGAAAGCAGGAGATAGAACGCATGTCCTCAGGTTGCCCAGTACGCCATCCTCTCCCAGCTAAAAACTGGCACACTAGAACTCAGGGACGAAAAGGTTCGGACAAGCACCAGGGCGCTCTTAACTTGTCTACTGCCCCAACGATACTGCTATCTTTCGATTTTTCTTCTTTTTTTGTTATATCAAAACATAGACTAAGACAAGTCATCACTGTCAGTATTCGAGGCCAGAGGGTTCAGCTCCCCAATCCACCCAGTCGGGTCGTCTGAGTTCTGCCCAGTATGATAGGGTCTAAATAACATTCACTACAATCATCATTTTGTCTATCCTAAGCATTCGGTGACACGTTACATTCCTACGTCTACCACTGTACTCTGTAACTTTCTTGGAATTTCGAATGGAACTCTTTATTCAATCAAATGCGTATTTTCATTCCTCATTGCATTCTTAAGGGATATTTTCTATCAATTCAAATACTTTGCTTCAAGAGTTATTAACGATATGAATTTACAACTAAAAATTGAAGTCTTACAATTTAACAGCAAATAATTATTTTTGAATTCGAACCCCCAAAGAAAAGCTGCTGATAACAGCAATAGTGGAAAATAAAAATGGTGGAGTTAAAAATTAATGGAAGTATTAAAATGCGAAATCTGTGTCTATAAATTATTACATAATATTCAAAAAGTAACTCTGTGAATTGCAGTAACAGACGAGACTCAGACGTTAATCGCCATTTTAGCTGATATCAATGATCAGCAAACTAAAGTTATTTGTTTGGATTTCTGAGATTAGCAGTTATCATAACTTACATTACTTATATTCAGACTATTGACGCCATCTTTGTAGTTGCTATCACAACGTTTCGATCATTGTGACCTTCGGCCTTACCCAGGTATATATCGATCTGCGAAACCAACATAGAATTCAGAACTGAACGTTTTATTTAATCGACAGGGATAGACTGTTCTCGTTCCACCTAAGGAAAAATCCATCTCTTTCCTCACCCCCAGCTATGAGCAAATTAATGAGACTTGTTTCACTAAACCGTTATTATCTCAATAAAACAGACTAAAAATATTTTCTAGCTTTATATAACCTGCAATGTGTTGAAAAGTCGTAGAAAACGAATCAGTCAATCAATCTTCAGATGATGTATAAATACCCTGACCCAGGAGGTAGAATGGTTGGGTATCATTTGTCTCTCAGAGGTTCGCAAATGATCGTCCCCTAAGAAGCTTGTAGGTGTCTAATTTTTTTACTCCTTTTCTTATCAATTTTTCATTATATTCACTTGCTAGCAAATAACCTTGGGAAAGGTGTAAATACACCTCAACCCCCGCCAGCTAGATGATAATTATTAAGAGTTGCATCACTAAAAAACAATATTATATCAAATAAATAAATAAAATTGCGTGCAAAGAATTAAGATTTCGGCATTAAATAACCTACAATACGCCGCTAAAAACAACCAATATGGGTCCTATAGCCTTGGATGGCAACCGGTCTAGGTGAAAGACAACTCTGAATTCAAAACCGCACCTACTGGTTAACTAGCCTCACCATCCCATAATTGCTCTAGCATTCAATCTATTTAACACAGTCTTGCTATCTATCTATCTAGCTTTCTAGCTAGCTAGCTATCACAGACAGATCTATCTATATAGCTATGTCTGTCTGTCTGTCTGCCTGTCTCTCTCTCTCTCTCTCTCTCTCTCTACCACGGACTCTTCTATCTATCTATCTATCTATCTATCTATATTTTGGCCGCAAACTTTCTTTAAAGCATCTTTTATTGAATACAGCTGACAAGGAAGATTGAATTCATTTTTTTATTTAGTTTTTTTTTCCCAGCATCCTAATATTTTACTGTTTTGTAGGGAGTTAAGGGAAATATAAAAATGGTATTACCCTAAGCGCCTTAAGCTACTTCGGCTCTTTTCCACGGGGCTGTCATGTTTTGACTGTTACATTATAAAATATTTTTCGTTTTCTTTTTTAGAAGGAGTGTTCACTCACTGGGCATTGAGAAGTTGATTCACTATGTTGGTCATCGCTAGTTTAGATTGGCTGGGATTATTGTGATTGGGCAAGATTTGATAGGATCATTGTGATTAGTCAAGATTTGATGGGATTATTGTGATTAGTCATGCTCTGATGGGATTATCATGATTACTCATGATTTGATGGGATTATTGTGATTGGTCAAGATTTGATAGGATCATTGTGATTAGTCAAGATTTGATAGGATTATTGTGATTAGTCAAGATTTGATGGGATTATTGTGATTAGTCATGATTTGATGGGATTATTGTGATTGGTCATGATTTGATGGGATTATTGTGATTGGTCAAGATTTGATGGCATTATTGTGATTAGTCATGATTTCATGGGATTATCGTGATTACTCATGATTTGATGGGATTATTGTGATTTGTCAACATTTTATGGGATTATTGTGATTAGTCACCACAATGTTTGTGGTTTTCCATTTCCTGTAATATAATATAAATTTTACATGGTTTTCAGGAATTAAAGCAGAAATATGATGTTTAATAATTCTTTGTATAGCGAATTCGTCCTATTTATCGTTATTATGCATCTGGTTTCAGTAAAATATATTGGATGTTTTTTGTGTGGTATTTTTATTACTGGTGTCGTGTATTTTTTTGTAATGATAACTTTATTTGTTTATCAATGACGTAACTGGGCAAATTATTGTTGACTAATGTTTTATGTGCTTTAATTCGCTCAGAAATATTCTTTGGAAAGAGGAATTTTCTCTGTAGCCCCTTTACGTACTAATATCTTTCCTGCCTTGCTTGGGGTGATTTGCTTAAAAAAAAAATGAAGAAAAAATTAGCGCTGTATAAATAGACGATATAATGACCAATGGTAACGAGAACACTTTTGTCTGGATGCATTTATTTGTATTAAAGAATTTTTACCTAACCGTTTACCGGACACACGTTTTTGTATCAATAATGTAGTTGGGAAAATTATTGTTGACTAATGTTTGTTTTATGAGTTCCCTCAGAAATATTCTTTGAAAAGAGGAATTTTGATGTGCTTTATTCAGGGATATTTTATAACTGCAATTTTATATCTTTCCCGACATTGGCTATCATAGTTTAGAAGACTGGGAATCGTACTGGTTTTTTTTAATACCGGTAAGTGGTAGATAATTTGGATTTTAGTTCTATATCAACATCAAGTTTGCTATTTTATGCGTAAACCAAATGTC
This sequence comes from Acanthosepion esculentum, assembly GCA_964036315.1. Classification (NCBI taxonomy): domain Eukaryota; kingdom Metazoa; phylum Mollusca; class Cephalopoda; order Sepiida; family Sepiidae; genus Acanthosepion; species Acanthosepion esculentum. The sequence goes on along the minus strand of OZ038486.1, from coordinate 19,537,688 downwards.
TCGCTAAAATATTTAATTTTTCGACAGTTGTAATCGGTGATATCTTAGCTCGGATTGGCGAAAAAAATACTACTTCAAAACGTTCAGTTACTCTTATAATTTCTGTCTATATTTCTGAGATGAGCTATCGTAATTATCTACTCTATTTACATTATTCAGACTGTTGTACACATTTTCATTGCTATATTCACGACGTTATGGCCTTTGTACGCCCTAGCATTCTTCAGGTGTTCTCGAGGACACATGCCCCAGTGGATATAAGCGTTGGTTGAATCCAGAGACTACACCCAAATAGTTGTGAGTTCAATACCTGGCCACAGCTGATGTGATCAAAAACTTGGAGAGTTGGGTTAAAGAGAGAGCACTGATACTTGGACATCCGGAAGAGGCATGACACGTGGAACTAGAACAATCTACCCCGGGTTCAGTTCGAAATTCCAATCGTCTGAAGAAGGCTGGAGCGTACAACTGCCGGAACTAACATCGTGAATATAATAACGAAGATGAGAACAACAGTAAATAGTGTAAATACACTCATAATTGCATTTAAATTGATAGCATATATTAAAGAACGTCTATTTTCTATTCTTCAGGGAGAAACACTGAAATCTGGCATGGCTAATCATATATAACGGGAAATGTATGGCGCTTAAAGATAACAAAATTGATGATAAGATGATTCAAAGAATCAGGCACTTTCTTAGGAGGCCAAATTTAAATATGAATTATCATTTGCCAGATAGATAGATAGATAGATAGATAGATAGATAGATAGATAGATAGATAGATAGATAGTGTTTAACTCAATAAGTCCACATTAGGATATCGCGTCTCTCTATCTTATATTTCAGAATCCGTTGCCCAATTTTCTACCTAGAATGAAACAAGAACATATGCCAACTGTGCACATTACTTACATGTTGTCAGATACAAACGTAACTGACAACGTGTAAGAAAAAAATAAAAAGTAGTGCTGCGGGTCAAATAATGTAAAGTGCAGTGAAAAAAAATGGTGTTTCCTTTGTAAAGACCATGCCTACATTGTGCCTGGACACCGACTTTGGCATCAGTCGAAAAATGCGTAACAGCATTTCTTCAGTTTTGCTAATGTTTACCACGAGGGCGAATCCTTGCCAAGACATACAAAGATCTTAAATGATGCCAATCTTCAACTGGGCCTATTGTCAAGATCAGCTTTTGTAATCGACTGAGGCTCGAACGTCGGCAATATATAAGACTACTTTCGTAACCTCCAACCAGGCTCAAAATCTATTGGTATTGACACGTTTTGCTGAAAAGTACTTGTTTCAATATTCGCCTCATTCTTCCAAGCGTGTTTATTTTTTCAAATAGGATCACGTTTTAGAATTCGTGTCTTTTCTTAGACGCCAGCTTTGAAAAATAACAGTTGGAGACACTTTCCATCCACCAAATTTAGTCTCAGTTCCAAATATTTATCAATTCCTTCGAAAGGAATCAATACGTCATTGTTTTTATGTAGTTTGTCTTCTTTGTCATGTGATTTCTGTGACTTTCGTATTATTTTCGACTTACAGTTTGCTTGTAATATCTCATACAGGTTTATTTTCAATTCCAAAACTCAACACACTTCTTATTCCTCTCTTTCTTCCTTTTCTTCTTCTTCTTTGCTGTCTTACTATATTTCAACTATATAAATTCTTCTGCTTCTTTTTTCTTCTTCTTCTTTTTCTCTTTCTTGCTATAGTTTATTATTAGTCTCAGCCTTTCTTTTCTTCTCCTTCTTTTTCTTCACTTTCTTCTTCTCCTTATTTTTCTTCACTTTCTTACGATGTTTTTCTTTATTATGAATCCTTACAATACTTCTTCGCTTTCTCTATATTATTATATTTTATTATTTTCAACCTTTCTTCTTCTTCTTCTTCTTTTTCTCATTCTTTTTCTTCTTCCTCTTTATTTTTCCTCTTTTCTTTATTCTAATCTTTTTATATATTCTCTTCTTTTTATATTTATATCTCAACCTTATTTCTTCTTTTTCTTTATTTTTCTTTGCTTTCCTTATTTTATTATATTTCAAATTTATATCTCAGCCTTATTGCTTTTTTCTTCTTCGTTTTCTCTTTCTTACTAGAGTTTATTATTAGTCCCAATTCTCCTTTTCTTCTTTTTCTTCACTTTCTTCTTCCTTTTCTTATTATATTATTTATTCTTAACCATACTTCTTCTTCTTCATCTTCTTCATCTTCTATTTTTATTATTGATCTTATCCTTAATCAGTTTTCTTTATCTTACATATTTTAATAGTTTCAACTTAGATCATTTCTTCTACTACTACTACTACTACTACTACTACTACTACTACTAATTTTCCTTCTTCCGCTTCTTCTTCTTCCTCTTCCTCCTCTTCTTCTTCTTCCTCTTCCTCTTCTTCCTCTTCCTCTTCTTCTTCTTCTTCTACTACTACTACTTTTTCTTCTTCCTCTTCTTCTTCTTCTTCTTCTTCTTCTTCTTCTTCTTCCTCTTCTTCTTCTTCATCTTCTTCTTCTTCTTCTTCTTCTACTACTACTACTACTGCTGCTTTTTCTTCTTCCTCTTCTTCTTCTTCTTGTTCCTCTTCTTCTACTACTACTACTACTACTTTTTCTTCTTCCTCTTCTTCTTCTTCTTGTTCCTCTACTTCTACTACTACTACTACTACTTTTTCTTCTTCCGCTTCTTCTTCTTCCTCTTCCTCCTCTTCTTCTTCTTCCTCTTCCTCTTCTTCCTCTTCCTCTTCTTCTTCTTCTTCTACTACTACTACTTTTTCTTCTTCCTCTTCTTCTTCTTCTTCTTCTTCTTCCTCTTCTTCTTCTTCATCTTCTTCTTCTTCTTCTTCTACTACTACTACTACTGCTGCTTTTTCTTCTTCCTCTTCTTCTTCTTCTTGTTCCTCTTCTTCTACTACTACTACTACTACTTTTTCTTCTTCCTCTTCTTCTTCTTCTTGTTCCTCTACTTCTACTACTACTACTACTACTTTTTCTTCTTCCGCTTCTTCTTCTTCCTCTTCCTCCTCTTCTTCTTCTTCATCTTCCTCTTCTTCCTCTTCCTCTTCTTCCTCTTCCTCTTCTTCTTCTTCTTCTTCTACTACTACTACTTTTTCTTCTTCCTCTTCTTCTTCTTCTTCTTCTTCTTCTTCTTCACCAAACTATCTTCGTCTTGTCCTTTTCTGTCTCTTCACTTTATATCCTTCTTTTCCTTCTAGTCAATTCTAACAACATCTAATGTTTCTCGCTGGCGATCAAGAGAAACCAATTCTCCCCAACTTCAGCAATCTCTTTAACACTTAACATGTTTCTCGGTTCTCCATTTATACTTATCATTTCTCTGACCTACTTTCCAATACGGCTTTCTTCTTCTCAACATTCAATATTTTCTCAATATCCCAAACAAAAAACGATATCGTTTTAACTTTTAAATGTTTCTGTTTTTTTTTTATATTTTCAATGACAACTGTATTCAGTGGCTCTTGTTGGGAATTATTTAATAAATACTTTCTTTAATATTCCGGCTCACACAATAGCCACCTCTTTCTAATATGGCTGCGTGTCTCGTTTTAATTCTTTCTTGTAGCTTAATTTCATTAGTGCTCCAGTACTCTCCTCATTGTTATTGCTGATTTATTAACGTTCTTGTCTCAACAGTTTTAGTTCTTTCTTCCTTTTACGACTAATAAAAACAGTCTTCCATTATCGAAGGAATTCACTGTCATCATTCGTTTTTGACACGTATTTCTTTCATTTTATTTTCCTTCTATTTACACTGTGTAGTAATAGTCTCAAGTTGAACTTACCTATATAAACGGCGTGGAAATCCGAGTAATGATTGTCAGTGTTAAGGAATTCAGGTATGCCAAGTTTTCATAACCACTGTCCTCAAGGACACATAGCACAGTAGAAAAGGCGTTAATTAGATCCAGGACCGAAAGAGTGTGAGTTCAATACCCGTTTAAGGCAGTGAAGGACTTGGAGAGGGTAATTAACAGAAGATAACTGACAACTGACATCCATTAAACATGGCACGTGGAACTAGAGCAGTCTACCCCAGTGAGCGAAATAAAGGTTTCAGTTCTACATTCCAACCACCTGAAGAAGGCCGGAGAGTACAACGGCCGAAACGTTGTAATAAATATGGCGACAAAGATGAGGATAGTCCGAATAATGTAAATAGTGTACATAATACCTCATCTCAGAAATATAGGCTGATACCTAAATTTAATATTACAACGATATTCCTGAGCGTCTAGAAGGTTTACGTTGTTCATCTCAGAAATAGAGACAGTTACTGTAGTGTAGGAGTTGATATTGTCTCCGCCAAGTGTTATGCCTGCTTGGATACACGTTTATTCTTAATACAGCTAGAATATAAATAGCATATAATATATATATATATATATATATATATATATATATATATATATATATATATATATATATATATATATATAGGATATAATAAGATGTCATATAGATTCAATTATATTATGTAGTATATAACAGTATATAATATAAATAGGACGTAGTCATGCAATTTCATTTTGCATTCTCGTCTAAGAGATTGGAACTTGGCGTTAATATTCAGATATTTTTAGACCATAAACAGACATTTGAATCATGAGTAATTTCTGTTTTTGAGAAACCAGTATTAATGATGAATATATCTTTCCAACTACTAAACATACGTGGCCGTTAAGAATAAATTTAGATTACACTAACATATCGTACTTTTGAACGATAGTGTATTAAAAAAAAACATGTTTTCCATGAAGATCCTATACAACAAAGATAACACAGGATAACAAAATGGATCTCGGTTGGTCTGTTCTACTCGACACGTCATATGACACTAACCTTGCATCAACTGATTATTACGTTTTTCGATCTCTGCAAAACTCTTTAATAGGAAAAACTTTCTCTAATGCAAATCACATTCAAGAGTTCGCCAAATTTTTTTTCACATCAAAATCTGCGTATTTTACCCAGAATTTATCGACCATAGCCCGCCACAATCAAATAATAAAATTAGGACTAATCATAATTTTTTTACCTCAAATTCATTACAATATGCAATCCAGATTAAGCCTGATAATTAGCAACAATTGCTAGTAATGGTTAATATATAACTGAATGAAATGTAATATTTGAAATCTAATTGTAAAATTTTATTCTATTTTAGTTCAAAAAGAACCTGTCCAAAGTTGTAAGTAACAAGAGAGAACCATGTAAATTCGAAAAAGGCAATGTAATAATTTGCATATCTATGTTAGCACAATCAAAATATTCCCTTGTCCTAAGATCTTCTTGTTCTAAGTTTCCCTTGTTCTAAGATTCACTTGTCCTAAAATTCACTTGTTCTAAGCTTCACTTGTCTTAATATTTCCTTGTCCTGATATTCCCTTGTCCTAAGTCCCTGCTGTTCTAAAATTCCCTTGTCCTAAAATTCTTTTGTCCTAAGTTTCACTTGTCCTAATATTCCCTTGTCCTAAGATTACCTTGTCCTAAAATTAACTTGTCCTAAGGTACATTTGTCCTAAGATTCACTTGTCCTAAAATTGCCGTGTCCTAAGATTCGCCTGGTTTAATATTGCCTTGTCTAAATATTCCCATGCCCTAAGATTCCTTTGTCCTCTGCCAAAAGATATTCTTCTGTTCTTCGTGAGCCACATTCCGAAATTCATTTAAAAGTGATGCAAAAATATATCAAACCTTTACAGCCCTCGATCTGTACGTCAAATGCTTGGCTTTTAGTCCCTAATGTAATCATTATTTATATATATATATATGTGTGTGTGTGTCTGTGTGTGTGTGTGTGTGTGTGTGTGTGAGTGAGTGAGTGTGTTTGCGTGTGTATAATGTGTGTGTGTAGGCAGTATATCTTTATTCAAGCCTGTTTCATTAAATAATGTAGACATATCATGTCTATTCATTTTTATAATAATCCTTTCTTGTTCTCAAATTATATTCTTAAGATCGAAAGTACTCGGGTTAAAAAAACACGACGCCTTCCTTGATGAATTTAAACTTAACATCAAGAAGATAATTGAGTACTAGAAAGGCTTATTAGAAAAATAGATGTAATATATCTATATTATTTAATGAAAATTTCCGGTCGAGCACTCTTGAGAGAAAGCGCGAATATATAAACAATGACGACTACTACTGTTAATACTGCAAAGCTCTTCTATGAATTGAGCCCTCTCGGTCATTGGCGTGTTTATTCGAAGAATGTGTACGTAAAAATCCGCCTTCCCCTCTACCGGGCGCTGATAGATCAGGGGTAAAATAAAACAACATATGAAGCCTGACGTTTGCGTCTAGCCTTAAACAGTCTATAGCCTCTAAGTGTTGAATTCAATGTCTTTTATATTTACATACGCTCTATCCCTGATATTGAGCACTTTTTCCTATAAATATAGCATACCTTAAAACTATATTTCTTCAAATATATATATATATATATATATATATATATATATATATATATATATATATATATATATATATATATGACAGGAAAAGAATCAACATTTATAAAATTAACATGTTTGGCTTTAATTTAAACTTAAATCAAAATGAAATATGACGAAGATAATTTTAATTTTCTATTCTTCTGTATTTTTGTGTTGTCTGTTTTTCATTGGTTAAGTAGACATCACGTGTTTTTGTATTTTCAGGCAGAGCTTGATATTTCATTTCTGATGGAACCTAAATAAAAGTGAAACATCTCAACTATATAAACGTTTCCTATTTTTTTTTATCCTATAATTCAGTCGGTGTGTAATCAACATTTTATCTCCATGTGAACCATATTTAATCCCAATTCCCCCCCACATATATATATATATATATATATATATATATATATATATATATATATATATATATATATATATATATATATATGAGAGGTAATCAAACTGTTGGTATTATATATTTTTTATAAAGCTCCTTTTTTGGCCCTCTTTTAATTTCAAATTAAAACCTTATTCTTCATATAACTCCAATTTTATGTCATAAGGTTAAAACCTGGGATAATTTTATAAAACTTCTTCCTTTTAAGGCCAATACCTTCCAACCTTCCCTAACCAAATTCTCGGGCATTTCGTCTAACTAAAATATCGACATGTATAAATTCTGTATCAATTTTTCGACAGCTGTAAAAGTTAAATTTGTAATTCCGACACGAACTCAGTCTGTACACTGGGTTTGAATAAGACTGACGTAGTTTTTTGCGGTTGAATTAGATCTATACTCCCCATATGAGGTAATTTTGAATTTTGTTTGTAATACTACTCATATATATATATATATATATATATATATATATATATATATATATATATATATGTGTGTGTGTGTGTGTGCGTGTGTGTGTATGTGTATATGTATATATATACATATACATATACACATATATATATAGAAGACGAAGATATATATATATACATAAATATATATATACAAGAAGAAGATATAGATATATATATATATATATATATATATATATATATACAAACACACAGATAGAAGAAGAAGGAGAAGAGGAAGAATAAGATATACATATATATATACATGATATCATGACCGTGTTTTGTGTTGTGGATTCCGGGATGAAATCCGGTATCAAATAATAACAAACGTCAAGAATGAATATAGGAAAATAAATTAACGTAATAATACAAACTGCTAATACAGGTTAGTAGTTCCAGGAATGCAGGGTTAGTAGACAAATATATATATATAAAGTCTTTGGTATCGACGTATCGCTGTATGACTTCTTACTGAGTCTAAGTGTTCGTTACTGTGACACTTGCCGCTACGTTATTCTACTCGACCGACTCTACGTTCTACTGCTACTACTGTCCGACTTGACTTAACGTACTGACTGCCCGGATATTCACTGGTAGTAGTATATGTATACCTTGGGTGAGTTCATTTGTGTAAAAAGAGGAGACCCCTCAATATTTTGAAAAAAAAATGATAACATTTTATAAAACATACATACAACAAACTATTTCTTATTTTAACAGTTAAAATATAATCCTTGAAAATCGTTAAATGTATAGCCGAAAACACTCCGATAAAAAGAACATTCAGACAGTTTTTATATAATTTATCATCCGAAAAGAAAAACATTATTAGATCGCTTGAGAAATTGTATAAAAAACTAAATAAAAGCACCTTGTCTGTCGTTTTCAATGAAATGTGCATGAAAGAAGGATTGCTGCCTAAATACACAAATATATATATATATATTTATATATATATATATATATATATATATATATATATATATATATATATATATATATATATATATATATATAAGAAGAAGAAGAAGGAGGAGGAGGAGAACTAGAGCAACATTATCAAGTAGAAGGAGGAGCAGAAAAATAAAAAAAACGAAAAAAGATTCCAGAAAATATAAGAAAAAACACAGAAGACGAATAGAAAGAATTAAAAAAGCGAAGAATTTTTGGAAAAGATAAAAAAAAATAAAAGAGAAACCAGAAAGCAAAACAGAAGCATTGAAAAGAGAAATCCAGCCAGCCATTAAGCACGTGGCGTTGATCATTTCGATGTGAAGGATAATTCTGGCGCCAGTAGCAAGACGACTTTTCGAACAGTGAATTTTATATCAGATTCATCAATGCATCGAAGATTTTTCTCAACACTATTTAAAGAAAAGAAAACGCTAATTTTATACCAAAACCCTGAACCGAAAAACGCAAGATTAAACAAAACCAAGTAACAATCACGCCAACAGTAATCATCTTAATTTTATGCACATCTGTCCAGTTACTAATCAGTTCTGTACTTTTGAACGATAATGAGAAATTCTAAGACTACATAAGAAAGTAATCTAGAGTAATTCCGTATAACCAATATCGAAGCTTAGTGTTTCATTTTCCGCAGACGACGCGAAGCTTAGTCAAATCTATGGTAATGAATTCGCGGTTATCGAAATAGTCTCGAAACAATTGTAGTGAGTTCGATTTTCACTGGTGACTACACTCTGTCACCTTTTTGCCATTAAGGTAATTTGGGATTTTATTTGTAATACTACATATATATATATATGTGTGTGTGTGCGTGTGGGTGTATGTATATATAGGAGGCACGGTGGAGTAATGGATAGCGGCTTGGATTGAGGAATCGGAGAGCCGAGTTCGAATTCCAGTCGAATCCATTACATTCACTTACGTGCTAATACCCTTGGGAAAGTTCTTCCCACTCCAGCTATAAGTAAATAGCAGGACAGACTCGGTTCTATAGCCTTGGTTGGCAACTGGTCTAGGAGAAGGACAGCTCTGAATATAAACCCGGAGTGGAACCCCGAAGGAGGACGGACGGCACTTTGTGCTACCTTCCGGCAGCCGCGTTAGTACCAAACTGTATTGGTTTATCCTCTGCTAGAAAGGAGGAACTAGACGTCTGGACAGCCCTAGTTCTCCATATATCCCGCACCGCGCTACTCTATCGACGACGCTATATATATATATATTATTTATTTAAAAATTATAACATAAATATGTTATAAAATCACTACAAAAATAGCCTTTGTTGTTTCAACACCTCTGGTGTCTTATCAAGTGATGATGTTGAATGTAGAATAAAGGGTTTTAAAATGTTCAAATTAATTAACGACCCCTCGCAAGAGGAGAAAACACTGTTACATAAGCTGGAATGACCAATCAAAATCCAAGTATACGAGAATTCAAAAAACTCGAAAACGAAGTAAGGTTATAATAGCTATTAAATGGTTTAAAGTTTAGGTTATACTAATATAGAATTTATTCTAACTAATAAGTATTAAATTATATGATAAAATTTGAAATTTAAATTTAAAATTACCCATTTTAAAATGTAAATTTGATCTCTATTAAGTTTAAAAGTATAAAATTACTGAGGAAAAAAGAAAAAATACATGTTATCTTTTTATTTTGTTTTCATTGAAATTATGTTAGAATAGACGTTAATATCGACTGCTCATAACTTCATGACAACATGGATACATTTTAATTCCAAGTGTAGCGATGGGATGATGACATCTTGCGAGAGACAATACATACCCACTCAGATTATAATACATAAGCACCCAGACCCAGATTATATATATACACGCACACACAAAAAGTAGGTTTTTCCCCCGTCGGGATGGATGCTGCAGATGTAGCTCGCTTTCCCCACACAGTTGCGTGATATCTTTACGTAGCAATGGTATCCGGCAGCAGAAAAAAAAACAACTTCATCTTTTCGAACTGACATTTTGAAGCTTTCTCTGGTTGCAATGTGGCTATTTTATGTTCCGTTAATCTTTCCGGGATAGAGGATTTTGAAGTCCTCTCTGATTGCTTTGTAACTATTTTATTTTTAATTATTTTTGCAATGTATTTTTATTCCCTTCCTTTGCGTTCTATCCCAATGTTGTTGGCCTTCATAATTTTCAATTATTAAAGTAAACATCATGAAATTTGAATAAGAATTGGGTTGGGTGACATCTATTACGAAGCGGAGGTATGGCCGGCTATGACTAGATTGGACAAGATATGACCAGCTAAGACGAGCTTAGACCAGCTAAGACCAGGTTTGACTCGCGGCCCGACTGGGAACACTCGCATCCCCAGATTAAAAACCGACCTTGTGTCACAACCTGACTCAGTGGAGGGGGTCAATTACATCTCGGGAGTGAGTTGTCAGTATTACCGTTGTACGGAACGTCGTGATTCTGATATCCTTTTTGTCCGTCGTCGCTTTCCGTGTCCCGGTTACGTTCGACCTTCGTTTGCGCCGTTCATGTGTCTGCCGTGGACATTTCTGTATATTTCTTTATTTCTTTTTTTTTTTGTTTATCTCTGGTGCTGCTGTTCGTTCAAGTCCCTCCTCGTTTATGTTCCAGCAGCAGAAAAGAAGAACAAGTTCATCTTTTAGAACAGACATTGTGAAGCTTTTGTGGCGATTATCATCACCATCACACACATACATACATACAGATAATACGACAAGCATTCATTGGTTAATCTCTTCAAAACGTGCTCGATGATTGGTCAGTTCCGACCAGTCAGATCGCCTGAATGATATTTCCCGCGCACTGAGCTGGGAGCCTATCACGTGAGACACCACCTTATATAAACAAAACACGAGTAAGGCTCTTCTCTCCTTTTTCTCTTTCATCTCCTTCCTTGCAGTCAAAATGTGACCGTCATGAACTCTCGTCTTGACCCTGCGGTCAGACGTTAAAGAACATTACCAACATTCACGCAAGTACGAACTCTTAACTCTTCTGAACTCTTACCAACTTTTCCAACTCAGATTTCTTAACACGCAACAAGAACGTTATTCTTCTAAAACTACAGTTTAATAATTAATTCAACTTCGTGAGTTCCGGTACAAATATTTCCCAAATCTAAGAGACGTAACTCTATCAAACCTTTAGCTTATATGCATGTACATCAAAACAAATAAATTCAAATGTTATGTTTTGAACCATTACGTTCTTTCTTGTATTTTATGCTATGTGCTATTTTACGTCAAATATAAATTGCATGTGGCCGCCACATTTGATGATGACCTCCAGCGTCTTTGCTTGTCCTTTTCCACGTCATTCCTAATCTAAGTTAAATAAATGTGGTTGAGTTCGCTACATCTGATTGGCAATTCTTCACATTTTATTGTTTATGTAAATGATTCGTGTCTTGCATGGGGAAATTACCGATGTTTGTGGGCTCAGTATAAACAGACGGATTTATCTTTCGTGGGTCGTCAGGGGCTCCCCACTATCACCACCCTCCGGATTGTTCTGGAGGGATTGGCAGAGGAGTAGAAGTAGGTTCCCCCCCCCCACCGTCGGGATGGATGCTGCAGATGTAGTATCTGTTCCGTAGCGGAGGCTTTCTCTCCTCACACGCTTTCCCCACACAGTTGCGTGATATCTTTACGTAGCAATGGTATGACCGGATATGACTAGCGTGGACAAGCTACGACCAGCTAAGACCAGCTTAGACCGGCTAAGACCAGGTTGGACCCACGTTAAAAACCGACCTGTGTCGCAATCTGACTCAGTGGAGGGGGTCAATTCCGTCACGGCAGTAAGTTGTCAGTATTACCGTTGTACGGAACGTCCTGATTCTGATATCCTTTTCGTACGTCGTCGCTTTCCTTGGCCCGGTTAGGTTCGACCTTCGTTTGCGCCGTTCCTGTGTCTGCCGTGGACATGTCTGTATCTTTCTTCCTTTTTTTTTTGCCTTGTTTTGTTTATCTCCGGTGCTGCTGTTCTTTTCATCCCTCCTCGTTTGTGTTCCGGCAGCAGAAAAAAAAACAACTTCATCTTTTCGAACTGACATTTTGAAGCTTTCTCTGGTTGCAAAGTGGGTATTTTATGTTCCGTTAATCTTTCCGGGATAGAGGATTTTGAAGTCCTCTCTGATTGTTTTGTAACTATTTTATTTTTAATTATTTTTGTCATGTATTTCTCTTCTCTTCCTTTGCGTTTCACCCCAAAGTTCTTGGTCTTCATGGTTTTCAATTATTAAAGTAAACATCGTGAAATTTAAATAAGGAATTAGCTTCTGACGTGACTTTTACAGGAATCACAAGTGCCTGGAGCTTGTCTTGGATAATCCGGTCATGGTAAACGCATGATGGTGTAGGAAGCAGATTGATCGACATTTACCTGACATCTAGGCCACGAGTTATAATCTCGTCGTCAGAGCATTAATAATTCCGATCTTACGTTACTTGCTTTCATAGGCGGAAGTTATGCCAGCGTAGAAAGTTATGAAAAAGGAAGCAACACAATGATGGAAATTAAAAAGAAAAGCAAGTAAAAATCTATTTCTTATGTTTCAATACAGATTTACTTAAGCATTAATATCGCCGCAAACCACAAGAAGCAAAGTAATAATTAAAAAAGAAAAGAGTAAGAAATAAGAAAACTACTGAAGTTTTTAGAACACTTGTGAACAATGACATTCCATAATGTATATGAGACAAAATATTATTTAAAATAATTAAATATTTTTGCGTGCGTTTTAAAATTCAAAGACGATTGGGAAAATATTATACATTTTATTATAGAAAAAGTATAAAATATTAAATATGTAATTATAGCAAAAGTATAAAATATTAAAGATATAATTATAGCAAAAGTATGAAATATTAAATATATATTAATAGCAAAAGTATTAAATATATACTATATTAAATATATAATTATAGCAAAAGTATAAAATATTAAAGCTATACTTATAACAAAAGTATTAAATATATACTATAATAAATATATAATTATAGGAAAAGTATAAAATATATAATTATAGCAAAAGTATAAAATATTAAATCTATAATAATAGCAAAAGTATTAAATATATAGTATATTAAATATATAATTATAGCAAAAGTATAAAATATTACATATATACTTATAGCAAAAGTATAAAATATTAAATCTATAATTTTAGCAAAAGTATAAAATATTAAATATGTAATTATAGCAAATGTATAAAATATTAGATATATATTTATAGCAAAAAGTATAAAATATTAAATATATAATTATAGCTAAAGTATAAAATATTAAATATATACTTATAGCAAAAGTATAAAATTTTAAATCTATAATTTTAGCAAAAGTATTAAATATATAGTATATTAAATATATAATTATAGCAAAAGTATAAAATATTAAATATGTAATTATAGCAAATGTATAAAATATTAGATATGTAATTATAGCAAAAAGTATAAACTATTAAATATACAATTATAGCAAAAGTATAAAATTTTGATTCAATGTATTTGTTCCATCTCAGGTCAGTGGACAGTGTGGGGCCAAGCAGGCGCAGAGAGGCGATCTCTTCGAGTTGAGCATGAGACATTCTAATACGAGGCAGGGAAGTTTTTTTTGTGTTTGGTAAAAGAGAGAAAGTTTGTTTTGAGGCATTAAAGTTCACCAGCCATTTCTTATCCCAGTCAACCTCAGATTGGAGGTCCTTTTCGAGACCAACGGCCATGTTAGTTTTCTGTCTCGCAATTTTAACTTGACTTTGCAACAACCGATTACTAGCTACTAGATCGATTATTTACTTTTTGAAAAATGCGTTGATGGGGGAAATATTTTCTAATGAAAACTACATTGGAGAGTTCGTGGATAGCTTTTTCACATCAAAATCTGCGGAATTTTACTCAAAAAGTGGCAACAAAACATTGCAAATTTTGGTAAATATAATTTTATAAAATATAACTGCACTTTATTTCTGGAAAAATAAAATGTATAAACCAAAACGGAAATTACTTATGACTCAAGCAAATCTATTTTCCATATTGTCACATGAAAGCGAAAACTACGAATAAAAGACTTTATATATACACATAAATTTAGCATCTAAAAGTAAACTGACATTCCAAAACTCATGGGATAAGTGACTAGCATCGTTTTGGACACCGTTTTGGACCAAGAAGTGAAATACGTCAGGACTTGACAAGCGGTTCAGCCGACAGTTGTTACCGGAAATTATCCCGACTCAAAGTTCACTAATTGGTTTTGAAAAACAGGGATTTTTTTATGATCATGAGTGAAGCCAAATTATAAATTTTAATTTAACCGTTACCATCACTCAATATCATTACTGATATTATTATTATTGTTATCATTACTCTTTCATCTTCATTCTTATTAGCAATTCGCTTAACAGTAATTAACGGGACGTTAATAACTGATTAATTAAAATATCCTGAACAAAATTCTCTTCACATTAAAAAAAGATCTAGGCGGGAAAACGAGCGAGGTGAGGCATTAGAGAACTCGTTGCTGGAGCAGGTGTTTGCATTTAACACGGCTTGAGTGAGATTGTGGAGCCGACCACAGACAAAGACATGAAATCATTCTTTCATGTCGATATTCTCCCGCAGCTATTTCAGGTGAGCTTGCCCAACGACTCTGGGTTGATAAGTCGTAAATCATCCTTTTTTTAAATCGTATTTTTCCAACCGTTCATTTCCAGTTCGGCATACTCTTTTCATATAGTATGGATGATGTGTAATAATATTGCAATAAATTCTTGTTTAGAGTTGTTATCGTGTGCCGCTCCCAATTCCCGTATTTCAAAAGTTGACAACACTACAGATAGATAGATAGATAGATAGATAGATAGATAGATAGATAGATAGATAGATAGATAGATTTAAATAAACCTCTACAAGTAGTTTCAGTGAAAGGATGAGATAGATAGATAGATAGATAGATAGATAGATAGATAGATAGATAGATGTGAATAAACCTCTACAAGTAGTTTCAGTGAAAGGCTGAAATAGATAGATAGATAGATAGATAGATAGATAGATAGATAGATTTAAATAAACCTCTAAAAGTAGTTTCAGTGAAAGGATGAAATAGATAGATAGATAGATAGATAGATAGATAGATAGATAGATAGATAGATAGATAGATAGAAAGATAGATAGAAAGATAGATAGATATGAATAAAGTGAGATAGATAGATAGATAGATAGATAAATAGATAGATAGATAGATAGATAGATTTAAATAAACCTCTACAAGTAGTTTCAGTGAAAGGCTGAAGTAGATAGATAGATAGATAGATAGATAGATAGATAGATAGATAGATAGATATGAATAAACTGAGATATATATATATATATAGATAGATATGAATAAATTTAGATAGATAGATAGATAGATAGATAGATAGATAGAAGGGTTGATTGATTTTCCCCATGAAAACGTGAGTTACGTCGTCCAGAATATGATTATAACTAGACTTGAATTCTCAGCCTTAACGCAAAAGAAGTATGTTT
This sequence comes from Acanthosepion esculentum, assembly GCA_964036315.1. NCBI lineage: Eukaryota > Metazoa > Mollusca > Cephalopoda > Sepiida > Sepiidae > Acanthosepion > Acanthosepion esculentum. Next base: position 19,521,855 of record OZ038486.1, on the reverse strand, counting down.
CTCGAATTTACACTGAATTTGCACATTTTCTTTTAAGTTTCTGGATCTAGCACAAGAAAATGTGGAAAGTGTTTTCACATAAGTTGGAAAACGCGACACCGAAAATGGAACACTGATTGTACAAGCAAAAGATACCTTCCAAATCTAAGGAAAGTACCAAGAAAAAGGATCATTTTGTTAGAAAACAAGAAAGGAGAGCTGGACTATTATGTAATATCAGTCCTCCAATATAACAGTTAATGCTGAACAACCCCTTCACTGGTGAGGTGGTAGAATAAGACAGAGAACTGATTAACTTGTGCGAATGGACGACAGAATAGATGGATTAATAAGGACGACAAAACAATAGGAAGTTGTGGAGAGCCATGTTTGCTCACATATTGAATTGGCACAGCAAATAGAAGATCTGCGACGACAGATATAGCAGTATGTTTCTTTTTTGTCGACGTTATAAAACAATAGATCAACTGATTATAGTCTAATGGTAGTTGCTTAATGTCAGATACATCTCGCTGAGGTGAAAGTAGGTTTTACAAAATGATTCTAGACGTAGTGACGTCCACTTCAGCACCAACCGAATAGCGTTTCACAACTTATCAGACGCATTCTGTAAAAATGGTCACCTTCGAAAACTGCGAGCAACATCAGGTGTGCAAATTGATAGCGAACGACGGAGGCATACAAATGGACGTGAACGAAATTAAAATGTCCCGATGCATTCTGGGACTTGTTTAATGACGTCTCCTCTGTTCACTACGTGTCGTCATGTCTAGCGGCAATCGATTTTTTTTTTGTCGGAGGACACCCATTTTCATGAATGTATTACAGTCAACCTATCTTTCTTCTTCACCTGCTCAGGAACCCACATGCTTATCACAATACACCTTAACAGAAGTTTCTGACAAATTGACAAAAACAAATTACCAACAACAATCGATCGAAATGAAGTTCACCTGGTTTTAAGCAAAGACAGAACCTTCTACTAACTAAATAACCTCACAAGATGGCTAGCTAACGTAGCACGAAACGGGCTAAAAATTGTTTCTTTTTATGTTGAATAAGGCGATTCATGAAGATCGCATTCTGTCGAATGCATTCAAAATTAAGATAGAAAACAATAACTTATTTATTGAAAAAAATAACTAATAATAACAAAACAAAAATCATTGAAACAAAGCAAGTTCAGTCGACCAAGGATGACAATTCCAGAACAACGTAACTATAAACAATTTTATCTATCCTCTGCCAGAATGTTAAAAACATCATTATGCGGTCATCATTAGATGGCATTAGGAGAGTTTAGCTTTAACTAAAAATTCAAGGAAAATGGCATTGGATTGTATAATGATATTTGTTCTATCGACATGTATGATTTTTTTTAAATTATTATTTAACCCATTGACGACATAAAAGATAAATTTTCCCCTGTGTCTCATATCCGAAGCTGGGGCTTCTCGTGCACTAATTCTCGCTCCACAACTCATTATAATTTTATTCTAGACGTCCACGTCGATCTAACCCGTTTTATTTACTCAACCGATATCATATTCATGTAAGAGAGTACCGCAACAAATGGCGGTTGGTTATAAATTTACAAAGCCGCATATACTCATCAGAACATCCAGTTTGATAAGAATATGCCTAGTACATACACCGCAGACAAAAGTGAACAATAAAAGATATTAGAAAAAACCCCTATAGAAGGTAGCGAATTAGAGCGAGAAGGAACTAAGCATAATCTACAAGAAGACAGAATGCATGGTCATCAGTAAAAAGATTAGCCCGACGTGCGATTTGCAGGTCGGGGACACTAAAATCAATCATTGGTGGAATTTTAAATATCTGGGAAGTGTTTTCACGGAGGACGGCAAGTGTGACGCTGAGATCCGTAGACGTATTGGGATGGCCAAAGACGCATTTCAAAAGCTAGGCAGTGTATTACGAGTCATGAGCATCTCTTTGGTAACAAAGAGTACTGAGCTACTACGTGTTCATCTGTCCGTCAGCGAATGTTGGATGGTCTCCTCAAGGATGAAGAAGAGACTCGAGGCAACGGAGATATGGTTCTACAGAAGGATGCTAAGGATAACATGGACCGTGCGTGTGAGCAACGATGAGGTTTTGGAGAGGATGCAAACAAAGAGGAAGCTTCTACTTAACATCAGGAAGAGGCAGCTAAAATCTCTGGGACACCTAATTATAAAGGAGGGCCTGGAGAATTTGATACTCACAAGTCGAATAGAGGGAGAGACAAGGGAAAGCAACGCATAACATACCTGGCGGGCTTAAGAAAGTGGATGACGCAACGTGGTCTGGGGGAGGTGGCAGAGGGACGAAAATTATTGAGAGCTACAAGGGATAGGAAGAAGTGGAGAACCATGATCGTCTACGTCCCGAAGGGACAAGACACATCAAAAGAAAGAATGTGATAAGGTTGGATAAAAGCAGTGCATAAGCTTGCAGGTGGATCCCAGTTTGAAATACCTTCAAGTCGGATAACAAAATTATCTGATACGGTCTTTGATTGTGGATGTTCCTAACTTTCCAGATGTAACTCCCAAGTCGCCTTTTTCTGTTTCAACCTTTCCGACATACGGGCATTATATTTCGTTATTACTCGTACTCATCATCATCATCATCATCACCATTATTATTATTATCATTATTATTATTATTATTATTAATCGAGTGTTCACGCTAGAAGTAACAAGTTGCTAATACGAGATGACATCAAGACCCCTCATCATTCCAGTATATTTCTAATGTCCCCTATGTTTTCGATATCGCTGTTATTCTTCTTCTTCTTCTTCTTCTTCTTCTTCTTCTTCTTCTGCTGCTGCTGCTGCTGATGATGATGATGATGATGATGATGATTTTGCTTCTCCTCCTCCTCCTTCTTGTTCTTCTGCTGCTGCTGCTGCTGTTGCTGCTGCTGATGATGATGATAGTGATGGGTTTTTTCTTCTTCTTCTCCTCCTCCTCCTCTTTCTTCTGCTGCTGCTGCTGATGATGATGATTTTGCTTCTTTTTCTTCTGCTGCTGCTGCTGATGATTTTGCTTCTCCTCCTCCTCCCTCTTCTTCTGCTGCTGCTGCTGATGATGACGATGATTTTGCTTCTCCTCCTCCTCCTTCTTCTTCTTCTGCTGCTGCTGCTGCTGATGATGATGATTTTGTTTCTCCTTCTCCTCCTTCTTCTTCTTTATATTATTATTATCTTTATTTTATTTCCTTTGATTTCTGGTGTTTACACATTTCATTCCGGGTCCCACCAAGGGACCTAAAGGTTAGAAATGGCATCATGACATTTTCCACTGTAAATAAAAAATTACATAGACCTTCGTAAGGTGTCGGCTGTACTCGTGAGAACAATTATTTTGTATTTCTTTAATGTATGGGCTTCCAGGAATCCATTCAGTTAGTCTACTGGAATCTTTTCCAACCAATTCTAGGGCTCCAACTACTATTGATGTTCCCATGCGCCACATTTTTGAGATTTCGATTACAACGTCCTTGTATTTTGATAGCTTTTTGAAGATCTTCAAAGATACATTGCAGTCTGCAGGTATTGCCATATCAATAAGGAGGCACCTTTTGTGCGATCTCTAATAACAATGCCTAGGCGGTTAGATTTGATTGTTCTGTCTGTGTGTATTTTGTAGTCCCATAAATTTATTAATAGGTCCTATTTTTGTTATTATTATTATTATTATTATTATTATTATTATTATTATTATATTTTTATTTCTGCTATGGTCATACTACTTACCAAGTCTACGGGAAGACCTATGTCAGGTAGTGATGTGTTGATATGATTAATTTTCATGATTTGTTTTTCTACCTCCCATAACATTACTAGCTTTACTTGGTCAAAGTTCTTCTTAGTGTGTGTGCTGTACCTATCAACAAAATGTCTTGTATTTGTCTTAAAATGGGATTTCCAGGGATTGTTTTCAAAGTGTTTTTGTGTTCCTTTTTTTTTCATTCCAAGCGCACCTACTATGACTGGTACTTTTTTTGTTTTCAAGTTCCACTGTTTTTTCTATTTTCGATTTCCAGGTCGTTATTATTATTATTATTATTATTATTATTATTATTATTATTATTATTATTGGTGTTATATACTCATTTCTTTCCGGGTTTCAAACAGAGATCTAAGGTTAGAAATGGCGTCATGGAAATTCCTACTAAACATTTATGTAAAAAAAAATAGAAAGAAAAGATAAATAAATAAAATAAACAACCTAAGATCACATTTTATATCGATAAATTCCTTCGTAAGGCTTGAGCTGTACTTGTGAGAACACTTATTGTTAAGGCATGAGCAATCGAAGATCCTTTCAATAAGTCTACTGCAAGCATTTCCAATCAGCCCGAGGCTTCCAAATACAACTGGAATTCTTTCTGTGATCATGTTTTGTTTTGTTTGTTTTTTTGTTTTTTAAGCATTTCACCCCAAGCAAGGTGGGAAGCCACTAGCACGCAAGCGGTTCCTGTGGATTTGGAGCGAGAGCAGATAGGAGTAATAGAGGAAAGGATGAGGAGAAGGATAGTGGATAGATCACAGCAACTGGAGATGTCGATTGACATTACATTTGAATAGTTGGAGATTATAGCTATCAGGGAAACAGAAAAAGTGGAGGGAGTTCCACAGGCGAGAGGTGCGAGGCATGATGCTATTGGAGTAGAAGAGACGGCTACAATTAACAGTTTCAACAGTGAAAGGGTGGGAACGGGATGCCAGTCTCGTAGGACGCTTGAATTCATGAAGTCTGGGAACCAGCGAGAGCAGCTCATCGGAGCAATTACCGTGAAAGTATTTGTAATAAAGACAGAGAGAGGCGACGGCACGTCTGTGAGAGAGCAACAGCAGGCGAGATGCCAGATCAGGGCCAATTGCATTGCATATCCGTCTCTGGATCCTATCAAGAACCCCGACAAACAGAAGGGGCTCCAGACCATATATGGCAACAATACTCCATGCAAGGGCGAATGGTTGATTTGTAGATTTGAAGGATCGATTCCGGGGAGAAAAATTTCCTGGCGCGGCACAGGGAGCCAACTTTCCTTGCGGTGGACGAAGCAATTGACTCAATGTATTTGTTCCATCTCAGCCCCAGCGGACAATGTGAGACCGAGCAGTCGCAAAGAGGTGCTCTCGAGAAGTTGAGCGTCAGACATTCTAATAGGGAAGGGTGGCAGGGAAGGATCTCTGTGGTGATTAATAGAGAGCAGTTTTGTTTTTGAGGCGTTAACGTTAACCAGCCAATTCCTGCCCCAGTTCACAACAGATGGGGGGTCCTTTTCGAGACGAACGGCCAGGTTAGTTTTGTCAGCGGGACTAGATTTGCTTTTGAGGCAGGAGTAAATTGTAGTGTCGTCCGCGTAGATGCCTGGGAATCTCTGACGTCAGGAAGATCGTTGATGAGGATAAGGAACAGAGTACGGCCTAGCATGGAGCCTTGGGGAAGACCTGCGTTCGTGGGATAGGAGCTGGAGGAGATATATTTTTGAGGTTTTCACTTCAAGACCCTTGAATTTTGATAGTTTTTTGAAGATTACATTGCAGTCTACAGGAACTGCTACGTCAGTATGAAATCTCATCCCGTTTTTCTCTTTCAGCATGATGCCTGAGCAATTAACTTTGATTGTCCTGTCAGTGTGTATTGTAAAGTCCTATAAAATTGTTACAGGTCCTATCTCTGTAACCGGGTATGGGTAATGTTCAGTTTCTTGCAGTTTCCTTCTTGTAATACTTGCAGATTTTCCAGTGCAGATATTCGCCCACACTATCATGCCGAGTTTTTATTTTATTTTGTGGGTGTCGACACTGTGTAACCTGCTACAAATGTTCAATTGTTTCTGGATATTTATCACAAAATCTACATTTCGGGTTAACACAATTTTTCAGTATGTCTGCTAGGTAACTGCAAACATTGGAAGTGTAGATGTCTGTACACGTTGGCTTATCACACAAACAGTATCTGGCGTCACTGTTTGGGGGCAAAGTGCCAAAAAATCTCTGTTTAAACTACGAAATTCCTGATAATGAACAGAGATGTACAGTTTGTCATCCGGTTGGGGTTATGACCGGAGAAATCACATGCAAACCTTTCGAACTGAAAAGTATATTTCCATTAACCACCATAATAAAATACGTACATATTAGATAAATAAAATCAGAATCTATGTGAGTTGTGTCAATTTTAATATCAAACTTTAATTATTATTATTATTATTATTATTATTATTATTATTATTATTATTATGTCCTTTGATATCTGGCGTTTACACATTACTTTCCGGGTCCCGCCCAGGAACCTAAGGTTAGAAATGGTATCATGACACTTTTCACTGCAAAAAAAAAATTACACAGATAAAGCCCTTCGTAAACTGTGGACTGTACCTCTCAGAACAATTTTTTGTATGTCTTTGAGGCATGGAATTCCAGGAATCCCTTCGATTAGTCTACTGGAATCTTTTCCAACCGATCCTAGGGCTCCACCTACAACAGGGATTGTTGATGTTCCCATATGTCACATTTTTGAGATTTCTATTTCAAGGTCCTTGTATTTTGACAGCTTTTTGAATATATTCAAAGATACATTGCAGTCTGCAGGGACTGCCATATCAATAAGAAGCGACTTTTTTTTATTGTGGTCTTTAATAACAATGTCTGGGCGGTTGGATTTGATTGTTCTGTCAGTGTGTATTATGTAGTCACATAGAATTGTATTAGGTCCTATCTCTGTAACCGGGTCTGCGTGGTGTTCGTACCATTTTCTTTCAGTTTCCTTCCCATAGAAGTTGCAACTTTTCCCGTGCAGATATTGTCCCACTCTGTCATGCCGGGTTTTATACTCAGTGGGTGCCAATATCGTGCAACCTGATACAAGATGATCAATTGTTTCAGCAAGGATAAAACCTTCAGTTTCAGCTTTCAACCCTGCACTACGTAGCCACTAATGGGTACGGTTTTTGTCTACGTCAGCTTGTTTGGTACGGGCAGAGTATTGGCCATGAAGTGGTTTATCTTGCCATTGTTTCTGTATCTGGTCGGTTGCATTTGTCTTTGCTTTCTTTTTTAAGTATTTTGAAGCTTCAGCTGGTGTACTGTGTTTTTCTCCTTCTTCTTCTTCTTCTTCTTCTTCTTCTTCTTCTTCTTCTTCTTCTTCTTCTTCTTCTTCTTCTTCTTCTTCTTCTCCTTATTATTATTATTATTATTATTATTATTATTATTATTATCAGCAGGGGTCAAATTATGGTCCTTAGGCCCTACAGGAGAATTTTCATTTAATGGATAGTACTTTTCTTAGTATATGGGATTTTCCTAATAGGGCGATCTTCTGGCCAACTTGTATGTTGATGTTACCTGGGAAACTGTTAGTAAAATTGTCCATTGCTTTTCTCCCGATGCCCAGAGTTCTGATTATTAGTCTCAGTCTTCATTCCCTACATCCTGTTGATCTCCAGGTCATTTGTATTTGGACAAATTCTCGATAATTTTAATTAAGTTGTTTCTTAGATAGTACGACTATGTCAATAAACACACAATTCCTGATCTTTCATCTTTTATGATAATGTGAGGTTTACTGGTCTTTATTTGCCTGTCAGTTTGAATTGGCATGTCCCAGGGGATAGTTACATCATTATTTTGGGTAACTGTGTCAGTAATTTTGATTTTTTACTTCTTGAATATTTTTCAGTACACATAAGTCGCTACCTCCTAAAATAATCTAGTCGACAGTTTCATCATATTTTCCGCATATCCTGCATTTCGAGTCAGTTCCATTCTTGATTATGTGACAGTGATAGTATGTGGTCGCGAGGCTTTAGTTGTGATCTGCTATAATTAGACATTTTGTCTCAGTTTTCAGTCCGGTGTTCCTCGGCCACTGATGTGTTTCCTGTTGGTCATCCGCTTCTTTCGTTCTGTTTTATGTATTTGCCGGTTATTTTTGTAACTTCATTTGGCCAAGTTGTTTTGCTCGTTTGGCGTAGAAGGTATTAAGTTCGTTTTTTTTTGGTGGGGGGGGGTTGTAGGATGTCAGGTATATTAATCTATTTTTTGAAGAGTGCAGCTTATTTGTTGATGGAGTGAATTTGGTGGTTTACTATTTTAAGTGGGTCACTGTCTTTTGCGAGATATGTCTCCACTCAGATTGTCGTAGTTTTTAAATTTAGTTAAAGTTGACCTAGTCCTCCGAAAGCTTTTGGTTTGTACAACCTATTAACATCTTATTTCAGTTGGTGCACCCTCATTTGGATAAGAATTTTTCTTCATAATTTAATGTTGTATTCTGTCTCCTTCATTAATTCCTACTTACTTGTATGCGCCATCTTGGTCAAGTGGCTTAATCCTGTTGTTGATATCATGGTCTAAATCTGTAGTTTTCGTTAGTTTACTGCCTTTGAAGGTGGCTTTGGCACATTTGTTGATTCGAAACTCCATGCTAATATCTTCGCTGAAGGTTTTGACAATGGTGAGGAGTTTTTTCTTCTGGTTGTCTTCCTTAGCAAACGTTTTAGCATCATCAATATAGAATAGGTGATTTAGTTTACTATTGTGTGACTTGTATTCGTAGCTACTGTTGTTCAGTAGGCAGTTGAGTGGCGTTAATGCAAGGCAGAAGAGTAGTGGTGACAATGAATCTCCTTGGAAGATTCCATTTTTGATGCTGATTGCTCTCGATGTTAATAACCCGTTTGTATCGTATTTTTAGGTATTTGCCGTACAATGTCTTGTCCTCCCACTTTTTCTTCTAAGTGTTTTACTATTTGTAGGAGACGGTCATTGGGTTTTGTGAGGTATATTTCCAATCTAATTGTTGTTCTATTTTTAGAGTTATTTCAAATTGGATTATACATCGGGCTCCTAAAGTTCTTGATACATACAGACTATCAGCATCTGATTTCGAGTGATGCCTTTGAGTAAGTATTTTTCTGATCTTGGCGTCCAATCTTTTGATGTCATTCAACTTCCATTTAATAATGTTGAAGCTGTATGTTACTACGGGTATAGCTACGACTATTGATAGCCTTCATTTTATTGATCCAATTTTATTCGCTTTCTAGTATCAAACGCTCTCTCCTATAATATTCTTTTCGGATCTTTTTCTTCATAATTGAATGTTGCATTCAGTTACTATTATTATTATTATTATTAATAATAATATTATTATTATTTTTATTTTCTTTAATATCTGGCGTTTACACATTTCATTCCGGGTCCCGCCCAGGGACCTAAGGTTAGAAATGGCATCATGACACTTTCCACCCGCAAAGAAAGAAAAAGAAAAAAATAATAATTACATCGATAAAGCCCTTCGTAAAGTGTGGGCTGTACTTGTCAGAACAGTTTTTTGTATCTCGTTGGGGCATGGACTTCCAGGGATCCCTTCAATTAGCCTACTGGAATCTTTTCCAACCAGTCCAAGGGCTCCAACTACAACAGGGATTGTTGATGTTCCCATGTGCCACATTATTATTATTATTATTATTATTATTATTATTATTATTATTATTATTATTTCCTTTTATATATTCTGTAGTATACACATTTCCTTCCGGGTCTGAAAAAGAGACCTAAGGTCAAAAATGTCTTCATGACATTTTCCACTGATAAAAAAAAAAAAAAACTACGTTCACACATATTTTATATAGATAATGCCCTTCGTAAGGCGTGAGCTTTATTTGGGAATACATTTTTTGTATTTCTTTAAGTGATGGCAACCAAGTATTCTCTTCAATGTGCCTATCGGAACCAATGAGTCTGTCGGAACATTATTATTATTATTATTATTCATTAATCCTTTTGAACTTGTGGTCTAAGACTGGCTGTTATCGTCACAATGCTTGGTCCTTTTACTTTCAAGTATTAATTAAGTATTTATTATATTGATAAAAACCAAATAAGAATTTGCTATATTATCGGTCCTGATCTGGCCTCTCGGATTCAGCCACTTTTCCACCGCCGTAAAGTTGCTTCCTTGTAACTTTTCTCTAAATACTTTCATGAGAATTTTACGGGCGTGCTCTTTGTCATGGTACCTAGACTTTTTGAATGTAAGCGCTATGCTAGACTGACGTCGAGATCTCATCAATTTACGTTTGAGCTGGCTAGATGTAGCCATAAATACTATGCTAAATTCTGTTTCTTTTTTAGCACTTCTCGCTTGTGGAACTCCCTTCCGGCTCCATGCTTTCTAGTCAACTTTAATCTGCAAAAAACTAAATGCAGTGTCAATCGCTATCTACTGCCGTCATGATTACACTTGTCTCTTCACGCTCATTATTAATGTTTCTATTCCTGATTCTTCCACCCTCTGTAACACCTTGTGTCTTGGTGGCTTTACTGTCTTGCATGTGGTGATACCGATTAAACAGACATATATATATATATATATATATATATACATATATATACATATATATATATATATATATACATATATATATATATACATATATATATATATACATATATATATACATATATATATATACATATATATATATATATACATATATATATATACATATATATATACATATATATATATATATATATATATATATATATATACATATATATATATATATATATATATATATATATATATATATATATATATATATATATATATATTATCTCTGAAACGTTTATTCAATTTACTGGGTCGATATTTCTCATTCCGCTGTGCAAGCAACCAAATAATGTGGACCAGCTGCTTGTCTATAATTTAACGTAGTTTCCATATTTTTCGTAATTACACATATTTTAATATATATATATATATATATATATATATATATATATATATATATATATATATATATATAAATAATATTTTATATATATATATATATATATATATATATATGCATATAATCCTGATTACATGAAAACATAAAAAAAGATTTAACAAGTCCCGCTTGTTTTCTTGTACTGACTACTACTACGTGACCTTAACATCCAGTCCTGTGATTCATCTGGAATTGAGTGTTTTATCTGGAGAAAAAGTAAAGGTAAAAAATACTAAACGAATTCTGAAAACCGGATACAACATACACCTGAGGAAGGCCGAAGACAGTAAATGTAAAAAAAAAAAAACAGGCCGAAAATAAAGCAACAGAAACAACACTACTGAGAGATTTGAACAAAAAGACGAAAGCGAAAAGCGATTTCGCTTGAAATCAATAGAAAACGTTAATGTTTTTTGATCGATCGTTTGACATTGCCAGAACGGTAATGACAGGATCAAGGAGGCGTTGTGAGTATCGATTATAGGAGAAAGAAAGATTATTTCAGTGTCAGAATTTGTTTTAGTTTCAACAATTCTACATAGAAAAAAATAAAGATTAACTAAGAATAGAAAATACAAAGAAATATATACTCCCCCCCCCCCCCGCCAAAAAAAAGAAGGTGCTGGTTTTCAATATATCGGATGGTATTGAGTATATTATTCAACTCGAGTAAGAAATAATGAAAAAAAAAAAAACAATTTTTAGAAGAGGAAGCAAAATAAGAAGAAAAGAATGATGGAACGAAGAAAAAGACGAAGAATTTAAAAGACAAGGAACTATTTTGTTTCTCTTTCTTAAAATGGAAAACAAAGTTGCCATAATGGTTGATCACGTCGGAGATAAAAGAGATACCGACGAAGTGAAATGGCCATCAGAGAAGGGGAGAAGCGTTGAGAAATAGACGTGTGCTGACAGAATACGATTGTTACTAGTATTTTTACAATAAAAAGAAACAACTAGTAAAGACGATGAAGAGAAGGCGGACAATTCACGAAAATCTCCCGATTGAAAGTCAAAAGTAGAAACAAAGAATAATGAACAGAGAAGAGAAATATTGACCCGTAATTTTCATGCGCCGGGTTAGAACTTCTGATCAGCACTAATGAATGACCGACAATATGAATAGACTGATTGTAAAGATATTTAAAACACTAATCAGTGAGTTTTGTGATGAATTTACACTACAAAAAAAAAAAAAAGCAGAAATCATATTATATAAAGTGTAATCAAGACGAAAATATTTTTTCTTTTGTTTTTGTGTATTTTATTTAAAAAAGTACTTCATTATTAATTACGTCTTTAAACGTTATATTTGGTCTTGACCTTTGCAAAAATGTAAAGGTCACGTGACATTCTTACCGATATCCACTGAGCAGACGGAGGAGTAGTGGCAGTTGCAATAATCATTTTTTTTTTTGTTGGAGAAAGCAAATCTGGTAAAGACGAGGTCAGGCGAGTAAAACAAAAGCTTTGTCTTACCAGTCAATATCAAAGGAAAATTGTGAGGAGCGTTGGTTCAAGGTGTCAAAAGTCGAGACAAATTTAGTAATTAGATTGTTTGAACATAAAACTCGATTTCACTTGCTACAAAAACTTCACGAAAAGAGAAACCGTCACTTGAGAACGAAATCTATTTGAACAAGTGGCCTAAGACTATATGGTGTATTAACAACGTTTCGATCCTTGTACTCTGAGGACTTCTTTAGATAAATTGTCATATTTTAACTTTTTGGGGACGTAAAGCAGAACCCTTTATTAAATTCACGAGGAAGATATTTTTCAATTTCAATCTACGGAATAAACCAGATCACTTATTTGTCTATTTTGATTTAGCTTCTATTTTTTAATACAATGTTTCAAGTTATTTTTTTTTTAATGTATATATAAAATCTTGACTTACATTAATACTTTATAAAGCAGTTATTTACTGAAATAAAATGCCGCTTGTATTCTCGGACTAATACACAGCCTTAACATCCAGTCCTGTGGTTCTATTGGAATTGCGAGTTCTATTTGAAGAAAAGGACTTTAAAATAAGTAAATAAATTCTAGAAAGCGGAGAAGATATACACCCGAAGAAAGGCGAAAGGAGTGAAAATAAAGTAAAAGAAAGAACACTTCTGAGAGACTGAACAAAGAAAAAACGGAAAGGAAAAGTGAATTTACTTAAGATCCGAGGGAAATTATGAATGGCTTTGTGATTGATAATTTGACATCGCCAGATCAGTAATGACAGATTCAAGAAGGATTATTTCTTATATGTAATATTATAAGATTATAAGATTATCTTATATTATATTATATTATATTATATTATAATATTAGCGCCAGATCAAGATTATTTCTTATATATAATTTTATAAGATCATTATATTATATTATATTATATTATATTATTATAATATTATCGCCAGATCAGTAATGACAGATTCAATAAGGATATTTCTTATATATAATATTATAAGATTATAATATTATATTATATTATATTATAATATTATCACCAGATCAGGATTATTTCTTATATGTAATATTATCAGATTATTATATTATATTATATTATATTATATTATAATATTATAATATTATCGACAGATCAGGATCATTTCTTATATGTAATATTATAAGATTATTATATTATATTATATTATATTATATTATAATATTATAATATTATCGCCAGATCAATAATAACAGATTCAAGAAGGATTATTTCTTATATGTAATATTATAAGATTATATCCTTATATATTGTAAACGTCTTATCTTTCCTCGGGTGAGTTATTGGGGTAGTTTACCGTTCCTTTTCAGAATTCAGTTTTTTTTTCGCTTAGTCTGGTTAATCTCCCAAGGCTAAAGAGGACGTTCGAAGCTATTATTATACCGACACATCTATGATGGATTTATATTATTTCATAGGACATCAGTTCGAAACGAGCTCATGAGACAGAAATTTGGACTCAGTCTGCCGATTTTATTTTTCGGGAAAATAATCCTTGCGGCACCACGCATCGCAGTTTGTACAATGTATGAAAAAAAAGAGGATGTGCACAAAAACAAAATGCCTTCCAAAAGCTAAACAAAGAAATAGGAAACAAAACTGTTAGAAAAATAAAAGGAGTGCTGGATTACAATGTAATATTCATCCACCGACATGTCAGGGAACAGGCTAGTTACAGATGAATCGGAGGCTTGTGACAACAAGATTTGTTCCTACAGAAGGATGGTGAGAATACTATGGACGGAATATTCTAGTAACGAGGATTTTTTTGTGTTGAATGGAACCAAAATGACATACTTAGAATAAAACAGAGGCTGTTGAAATTTCTGGTACAGGTAATTAAGCAAAAAGGACTGGAGATTTTGATACCCACAGGACGACTGAGGCAAACATCAAAATACCTATCTAATTACCCGATGTAAATGAATGGCCGAACAGTTAATGGAAGGAATAGGTAAAATATAAATAGCGAAAGAGGTGGATGGAATAGGAAGTCATGGAAAGGTATAACCGCCTACGTCCTTAACGGTCACGGCGTGCAGAGAGGCATGTTTATGACATAAAAAAGCGTCTTTTTTAAGCGTTCACATTAATGGTAATCTGAACCTTGCGAACATCACGCATGAAGAAGTCACATACAGTGCTCTTCGATAAAAGTGACTCACCTGATCTTTTTACTTAAAATCTTTTTCGCCTATTGTTTTTGGGGTCAAACTAATTTTTAATCTTACTAATATAAAGACCCCTACCAGACCACCTAGTAAAAAAGTTTACTCACCCTATGGTATTCTATTGATAATTATAATTTTGGATATAAATGAGAAAAACTCTGTGCAAAAATAGTGTCTCGCTTATTTCCTGCAACTAGTAATCAATAGAAACATAACCGAACAGCTTTAAATAAAGAATAATAGAGGTATAATTTATTTATAATAGGTAATATAGTTCGAGATATTTAATAATCTATGGGTCCTCCTTTAATTTGAATAACCTTTTGCACACTTTTTGGCATTGACTTGATTAGGTTCTGGCAAATCTCATCTCCAAGCATTGCATTCCATTCGGATATGAAATTCACAATCAAATCGTCTTTGTTGCTCAACTGCTTTCTCGAGAGTCTGTACTTCATAATGCTCCATAAGTTTTCTATGGGGTTGAGGTCAGGAGATTGGGGCCGCCATAACACTCACCTGCTTTTCATCAAAGTATTCCTTCATCAATTTTGATTTGTGACAGGGAGCATTATCCTGCATAAAAATGAGCTTGGTGGGGTCGATTTGCACCCTTTCAGCAGAAGGGAGCAGACAAGACTCTAAAATTCTCTTGTACTGCTCGCTCCTGAGGGTCTTTTCAATAGGTTTTAAGAAACCAGTTCCATGAAAAGAAAAGCATCCCCAGAACATTATACTGGACGGATGCTTGACAGTACTTACTGCTAACTTCAAAGAACTTTCAAAGCTTCTTCTTCCGATTTTAGATCGCTTATCCTTTGAATTTAGTTCAACTTTCGTTTCATCGGAGAAGAGAACATCTAGTAAAGAAAATCGGGTGAGTCACTTTTATCGAACAGCACTATAATTCTTGGAACGATAGAATGAACCGGACATTTTTTTCCCATCATCTTTTAATACAAGAGTTCCACTTAAGGTTTGGCGTGAACCTGAGACTCAACAGACTTTCAAAGCTTCTGGTTCCATTGGGAGTGGAATCATTCATGGAAATTTACTTCAAATGCACGCTAGCGATTTAATCAGTCGTGTGAAAACTCCAATGACCTTTTTCGATACACCGTTGAGCGAAATATGTCCAATGATTTCTTGGTGAAGACAGAGTTCTAACACGATAAAAAATAATGTTACATGCAGTCTCGAGCAAGCTAGCGAAAATCCCCTGTAAATTCAATATCAAATAATTCCCTGTTTATCGAAATTAATTTATAATTATTGAAAATAAATAAATCAGGGGCGACTACCTTGGAGTTTACCAAGTCCCATTTAATATTTAAAGTCAGCCTGAACTGTTATCCCCCTCATCGGCAGGAGTTTAGTTTTAGATGATTTTAGACCTGACCTTCACGGCCAAGACCCACCATGCCACGCACATTGTAGCGAACCATCCTCATTCCCTTCGTCTTTATTTGTGGAGATATAAATCCTCTCGAGCAGCTTCTTCTGACGAATCATTACCTTGTGGAACCGACTCCCAAGAGGATGCTTCCCCGATCAATACAAGAAGAAGAAGAACTATACGTAGTTCACCAGCTCTCTGTATTCGGCCTTTCAAAAGTGTGGTTGCTTCTTTACAAAGCCTTCACCACTATAATCTCTATAATTACTTTGAGGTCAACACTCAGAGGCGACAGACTGTTTCATTCTAGATGCAATTATCAGGCGACATGTGTTCGTTTTTTCTCGACTATTTATATATACGGGTCAGTGGTGCATTGTGGGTAGTCTATTTTGACGGTTATTTTAGTGGTAGTGGTTTGTTTATTTATTTGGATTAATTTACTTGACTTGTTTTTTCTTATTTATTTTTATTTTATATATTTTTATTTATTCTTTTCGGTTTTCTATTTTTAAACAACGTGGGAAACATTTTTTAGATGAGTTCTGATTGTATATTTATTTGGTACCCGCGAAGGTAATAAGAGCTATTTTTGTCCAATATATATATATATATATATATATATATATATATATACATAAACATTTTTATGTTTATACATTCTTTTTATAGACACAAATATTTAAGTAAATGCTCTGTTTATAATAAACAGTATTAAACAACATTTACCGGCGTGAATGTCCGAAAACTTTTCATAGAAAATATTCGTCCTCCGACTGGAATCGAACCAGCATCCTATACGGAACCGTCATATAGTCTGACGTGCTTTTAACCGATTTGGCCACAGAGGAGCGTTCGGTTTGCAAGGTCGATTTTACTGCTTTTAAGCTTCAAAACAAAGTTTCAACCACTGCTCCACTGCGACATTTCTTGGATTGCAGAACGTAAATCATAATTATCCTTTGAAGGGAGGTCAAACGCAATTATCTCCCTTTTGATAAGAAAAAGTTATTGATCCCGCAGGAGAATCATACTGGAAATAGGCCAAGAACAGTGCAGGATCGTCAAATATTATCTATATAATGATGAATACAGAATCCTTGAAAGTCCATTCGGTCAGGTGATAATTTATTTCGTGGACTTCAGACAAGTCCATCTTTTCAGACCAATTTTCCCAAAATAAATAGAGTTCAATTTATTCCGACACAAAGGAAAGGAAAAGAGGGAAAAAAACGTTTTAATATTCAAAAGGGGAAAGAAAGAAAAGGGTGAGAAAAACAGATTTCAATATAAGGTATTTTAGTGGATGAGAAAGAGATATAGACATAGGGAGGGGAAAGGGAAAGAGAGGGAAAGAGGGAAAGAAAGGAATTAAACAAGTAGACGGGGGGGAAACAAAAAAAAGATATTCTTCCGCGACTTGACAAGTTAAAAAAATTATATCCTCTTTGGAATTATCGCTACTAATGTTCAAGTGACAATATATATATATATATATATATATATATATATATATATATATATATATATATAAAAGTGAACATAGAAGGCAACACTTAGAGGCGACAGTCTGTTTCATGCTAGATGCAATCGTCAGGCAACTCAGAGTTGCCTGACGATTGCATCTCGCATGAAACAGACTGTCGCCTCTAAGTGTTGCCTTCTATGTTCACTTTTATATTTACACACGCTCTATCTCTGATATTGAGCACTTTATCCCATAAATATAGCACACTTTAAGACTATATTTCTTCATATATATATATATATATATATATATATATATATATATTTATATATTAAGCAAAGGCGTTCTATAAATTACGCTACTAAGATCTGTTGGTACTTCTCAGCAACCTTGTCATATTTGGGAAGAATAGTAAAATAATCAAATATCTTCTGCTGGCAGCTAGCTGCCTGCATGCGGATATAAAATGAGTCCAGCAGGTACACAAAAATAGAAAGCGGTGTAAGACAAGTATTCGTATTCTCACGGGACTTATTTAAGCTATACACCGAAAGCAGTCATTTTAACAGATGACGTATAAAAATTCTTGGTTGACCAGCAATTCCACTTGTGGAGACCATTTTTGAAGAAAAATAGATAGAGTATGAAAAGGCTTTAAAAGAGGAGGAGCATCAAGCTTAATTGGAATTCAAACCTCAAATGAATAAACAAATGAGGACAGAAAAGAGAAAAGGGAGCATTATTTGGTTTAACCATCTGCTTAGTTTAGAGGCGAAATCTAACATAGGGAAGATATTTTTCAAGTTACTTGGAAAGCATCTCCCTAGGAATTCACAGTTACACAAGATTTTTAATAGAAATGCATTAAAATTAAGTTATAGTTGTACTACAAGTTCAGAAACTACAACAAAAAGATATAACGCCAGAAATGTCAAGGACAACGTGCAGCAAAGTATTATTGATAGCAAAATGTGTAACTGTAGGGATAAAATAAATGTCCATTGGATTTCGTTTGTAAAACGGACGGAGTGATGTACAAAGCGGAAGTGAAAGACGGAAATGGCCAAAGCAAGATATATGTAGCGTGTACTGAAGGTAACTTAAAAAGAGATGGTACAATCAGAAGTCGTCGTTCAGGATAGAAGGCCATACTATGTGTGGTAATTTAAAAAAAAAATTCTAATTTACGCTGAGACATATTCAGGAGAGCCAAGCCTTACAGTAATGGCATTCATGTCTGTAGACTGTACCACGAAAAAACAAAATAGCAATAGTAACATATCCAGACCAAAAAAAAAATCTGTTAAATGAAAGGTCTGAGGTCATGTCGGTGTGTAGACACACTAAAAATATATTTTGGGTTTATAAAATCCCGGATGAAAGCAAATAAACTTTTTTCACTCAACAACCCACCTTATTTTCCCACTCGTGCCTGTCCCCCACCGATTCTGTCGCATTTAATGTTATACGCACATAAAATAAGCAAATAAAGCCTTAGGAGATAATCTATCATCTACCGCTTGACAAAACTTCAATGGTTGAAACCATAGTAGCGGGTGCGGAAGTAATTAATCTTATTGTTTTATAATATTTAATATATATATATATATATATATATATATATATATATATATATATATATATATATATATATGTGTGTGTGTGTGTGTGTGTTAACTGATTTAAAATATGCTTTCTTCGCTACACAGTAATAACCATATTTCAAAACCTGAAGCTAAAACCTCAAATTTAATTATATGATTAAATTAAAAGCTTTAGTTCTGTTTCATCTTCAAGCGAATTTTTGAATAACTTATTTTTAAATTTACTGAGTTTTAAACACACATATAAATTCATAATTTCCTGTTTCCAAGGATACAGAGAAATGCAATCCTTCAAACAGGGGCGGTAGCGTGTTCATTTTTATTAACTACTAGCAGCATTGCCCGGCGTTACCCGTGCTTGATTAAAAAATCGTACGACTCATACAGCAATCGCTATCTCTTAACTTAAAATATTTTTGCCTTTCCTTGCCTTTAAAGGAGTGACGGTGTCCATGCTGATGTTGCTACATGCCTTACTTCTTGCCTATCTCACACTGCGAATTTTTTCTAAACTCTATACTAAACATTAAATCTGTTACAAAGAAAGAACTAAACAAAATGAACACAAAACCATCAGCTTTAAAAAAGGACTCGTAACTGGAAAAACCGAATGAAAAAAGGGTGTTAATAACAAATACTTTTTCACACCCAACCCATTTCTGTGGAATCAGAATCAACGTTGAGTTTAAGCAAGCGAATGAACCAATTGGAGTAAAGTGCCATGCAGATTTAAATTTGTCCCACTTGTGACGAATGCAGCTATCGATTTTTTTGCATGCTAGCATGCTAGTTAACATTCGTGTCAGTCAGCTGTTGGCTCTCACGCTGGCCAATAGAATCTTCCTGCCTATTCGTGGCAGCCAGCCATAGGCTCTCACTCTGGCCAGTAGAAAATGGCCGCAAACTACATGAAAACTACCGTAGAAGCATGAAAAAATCGATTATTCCCACTATCGATGGGAGTTGGGAAATGCAAAATCGGTCTTGGACTTTTCTCAAACTTGGAGCATGTGCATGTAAATTTTGGTGCAAATCCGTCGAAAATTGCGGCCGTGCATTCGTTACACACACACACACATCTTTCCTTTTATAGATAGAGATTGAGTTAATTTATAATATTTACATTGAGCACTGTTTTGTAAAAATAAAAAATATCAATAAGAACACCGGATTATATATATTACTGTTCTTTCTTTATATATATATATATATATATATATATATATATATATATATATATATATATGCGTGCATGTATGTATTACTTAAAATGAATACGTTATTAGAACGGCCAATTGTATTTTGAAGTGAAACCCAAATATTATTTTTAACCAGTGTATCTTACGTCTACCGGCCTGCGCATTCGATAAATCATAATAGCGAAAATATGTTCCTCAGCAGGAATTAAATCTATGCCCTCACCCCATTGTAGAAGAAACCGCCGTTTGATTCGTCGTAATTTAATGCTCGGCCATGAAGCAGATCCTAGCTAAGCAAGGCTATCTTTACTATTTTAAGTCAAACACCTCCTTTTCACAATTATTTTTTCTCGAGAGTTCATATCTACTCAGTTTCATATCCAAATATCCATATATATATGTATAGCTGGCCACTCGAATTCGAGGATACCCGTCTACTAAGGCGGCTAGCTTGATGACGGTTGCCCAGGCGCGTTTGTATTTATTCAACACACACAGAGCCCACCTGTATTTTATACTGCAACTATGCTGAGCAGAACTTAGTTACATTTTCTTGGAAAGAGTGCGTTTAGCGTGGTCAACAATTTGAACAAACCATATATATATATATATAATTATAATAAATAAATAAATATATATATATATATATATATATATATATATATATATATATGAAGAAATATAGTCTTAAAGTGTGCTATATTTATGGGATAAAGTGCTCAATATCAGAGATAGAGCGTGTGTAAATATAAAAGTGGACATGGATGTCAGCACTTAGAGGCGACAGTCTGTTTCATGAAACAGACTGTCGCCTCTAAGTGCTGACTTCCATGTCCACTTTTATATATATATATATATATATATATATATATATATATATATATATATATATATATATATACCGAATGTTAATAAGATTTATATTTGTTTACTTCATTAATGTATATAAAATGTCTTCATAAATAACCCGGTTTCGGAATTTCTTCATCTTATTCTTCTTATTCTTAGTAATATATCACAAGTCTACTAATGTCTATATTGAGACTTCGAGAGTGCGAAAAAAGATATTTCTACCCAAGCAACCCATTAACGTTGCCAATTGTTTTTTCAAGCGTACACTTAGGAGTCTCTTCTCAATAATGCCACTATTTTTTCCAAAAGAGCTTTTGCACGTCTGACATATGTGTCAATCTCATAACTTTTAAAAGCACTAGACGGATTTCATAAGGATTCTTCTATTAAGTCCTGTCTGAAAGGAATAATATGTAGTGGATTTTGGAATATCAAATTCATTTTCTCTTTTTTCTATTCTCTTTTTGCGACACTCATATATCTCTGCTTGGCTTACTGATTGTGTTATATGATAACGACATATACACTAATTCTTTTTTTTTATCTCTGATATAACATAATGGTGTGAAGAAACAGAATTTTGAATGCTGATTTTCACAACTGACTCCCACCTACACACACACACACACACACACACACACACACACACACACACACACTTTGAATGATTATGTAACATAGTTTATCTCTCCCTAGCCTTTTTGTCCGATCTAAGTTTTTGTCATATTCAGCTTTTCCCTTTTTATCTACTATGTTCCTTCAGGGTGTAGACGATTATGGACGATTATGGATCTTCACAGCTTCCTTTGTTTTCATATCTATGAAACTGTACGTTCACAGTATTGCTGTTGTGAAAAACAATAGAGTAGTCACGCATTGACTTCTCCACGGATCAGAATTTTTATTTGTTTATCGCTTACAGTAGACGACCTGCAAAGCTCCAAAATCCAATTTGTTCTCGAAAGTAACTCAAACCTGACAGCGAGAGACAGATTCATGCTTTCTTGAAATATATTTGTTCGAAATAAACCTAAGATTGCTCTGCCTGAATTTGAACTCGGGGTGCCTAATCTGTTTTCTGTATTGTTAATTATTAGTCTATTCGCACATCCACCCGTATTAAGCTAGGCCAAGTAATTATAAAGGACAAGAAACGTCAACAAACGTATCAGTTAAATTAAAACGGAAAGCATTGATATATGATATGGATTGCAATGGTGGAATTTACGACATATCAATCGTTGTTGCTTTATATCTCGGAATCTCTTTTGTTCTTATTATACTTGAGTTTTATTGATAAATATTGACAGGGTTTATACTTGAGGCTGTACGTAAACATTGGCTGGTTTTAAACTTGAGTCAGTAGGTAAATATTGGTTGCGATTATACTTGAGTCAATAGATCGCGTTTGTACTCGCGTTTATTGGCAAATATTTGTCGGACTTATAATTATTTTAATCGATTTCATCCTATACACGACAGTAAAGCCACTATGACAAAAGTAGGTTCTGGGTGTGAAAGAATTAGAAACAGAAACAATACTAACGAGCGGGAGAAAAAGAGTAAACAGGAGGACTTTAGATAGCGATTAACATTGCATTTAAATATTTGAAGAATAAAAATAGCTGGAAAGCATGGAGCCGAAAGCTAGTTTCACAAGCGAGAAGTGTGAGAAAAGAGACTGAGAGCATAGAATTTACGGTTACATCTCTCCAGCTCAACTGTAAATTGATGAAATCTAGATATCAGTATAGTAGTGCAATTTAATTTTTTTTAAAGTATAAGTATCATAACGAAAAGCACATCCAAACAATTACCATGAAAGTATTCATAGATTTTACGGCGGTGGGAAAGTGATTGAAGTCGAACCGCCAAATCAGGAACGAAAAGATGGTTGATTCTTCTTTGGCTTTTATCAAGAAACTCAAGGTAAATAGAAAGAGCACCGGACCATATGTGGCTGCAATATTCTAAGGATGGGCAAAAAGTTAGACTTGTAGATATGTATGATAGATTCAGAGGAATAAAATTGTTGGGCACGACGCAGTGAACTAACTTTTATTGCAGCTTACTTATGTCAAAAGGCTAATATTGGCCATATGTATACTTAATTCTATAGCTAAATAGTGGTCCTGTTTATACTTGAGACACACTTTGGTCGGATTTATACTTGAGGCTATAGATAAACATTTTGCGTTGTTATACTTGAGTCTATAATTACATGTTGATCCTTTTTATATTTAAATCTGTGGGCAAACATTGAATGCGTTTATACTTGAGTCAATAGGTAAACATTGAGTATGGTATGAATTTCTGTATAAAATGTAGACCTATGTTGTGTGTTATTGCCAGAATTATATGTAAATTAACAGGAAATGAGAAAGAAGACAAGGCAAATATATCTGAACCATGAGAACATATGAGAATTTGCAGAGCAGATGTAAGGCTTAGAAACACGAATTTAAATAAACAATGTGTACATTATTTGAAAGAATCGTAATTCCTTTCAAAATATGAAGAAAATTGGAACTAGACAAGTAGAAAAATAAATCAATTTGAACATTGAAACAAATATATACTCCCTTTCGCTAAAAGTATATGTTTCTGTTTTTAATACTTTAGGGAGCATTATAATGAGAAATATAATTTTTTTTCCTATAAATATAGCCGGCCACACGTATTCGAGGATACCCGTCTTGTAGGGCGGCAAGCTGATCCTTATTGCAGGCGCTTTCTCAGGTGCATTTTTGTTTGTTCAACACCTACAGAACCCACATGTGGTTTATACTGCAACTATGCTGAGCAGACCTTAGTTACAGTTTCTGGGAAATAGCGTGATCAACAACTTGAACAAGGCCAGCACGCTCAAACCCTCGGTCACTATGACTTGTGACTTCGTGCTAGTATCGCTGTCGACAGCCCTGGCGTACCATCTACCCAATTTCATTCACAAGGGTTGGTCAACCCGTGGCAGGGTTTTCATACACTTTCCAAGGGTACCGCAAGCTGCGATCGATCCCTCCAGTCCCATAACATCAGGCTCTCCTTCCTGATCAATCGACCATGGTGAGATTCGAACCCGGGTCCAGAATGCGAACTTTCTACCCACTCGGCCACATG
Organism: Acanthosepion esculentum; assembly: GCA_964036315.1. NCBI lineage: Eukaryota > Metazoa > Mollusca > Cephalopoda > Sepiida > Sepiidae > Acanthosepion > Acanthosepion esculentum. The sequence goes on along the minus strand of OZ038486.1, from coordinate 19,497,740 downwards.
CCCATTTCTATAAGTAATAATGAGACATATAATAATATGTTTATCATAACAAATCTTGATGAACAGAATGATAGAATCAGACCAAGATTAGAACAAGAAACATGACAGTTCGTTATAGACATTAGAATAAGGAACACGATATTTATGCTAACAGGTGCGTATTATAGATTAAGAAAAAGTGCTTGATAAAGTGCGGCATAATTACTGATGGTACAGCGCGGTAACCTTGAGATATTTGGAAAGGATATTAGAATAATCTATAACGTATAAATGCAGCAAACTGTCTGAATACGGATCGAACATGAGTTCAGCAAATATCAGTCAGTTATGTGCCATGCGTGATACACGCTTAGGCGATCATGTATCTTTTGATACATAACTGACGAGGCAGATTCTTTCGTGCAGTAGGTTGCCATGTCTTCCTGCGGTAGACCAGTTGCCATCCAAGGCTATAACACCAGGTCTGTCCTGCTATTTATCCATAGCTGGATGGGGAGAGGAAGAGGATTCACACCTTTCCCGAGGGTATTAGCACGTAAATGAATATAATAGACTCGACTGGAATTCGAACTCGACTCTCCGATTCCTCAATTCGAGCCGCTATCCATTACTCCACCGTACAAAATTTGAAAGGTGTGTAAGACAAAAATGTATCTTATTTGACCTATACAGAGGTCAGTGAATTAAAAGACCTACCAGGATTCCCTATTGCCGGTCACAACATAAGATACGCTGAAGACACAGTATTGATAGCAGACACAAAAAAGGAAAGTACACGAACTCCTACAGAAAGTAGTGAATGGAAACGAGAAAAAAGGGTTAAACATCAACTGCATAAAGGTATAATGCATGGTTGCTAGCAAAAGGGTGACCCGAACATGCCAAATTACAATTTGGAGGTACCAAAATCAAATAAGTAAAATTTAAATAACAGAGAAGTGTTTTAACAGAGGACGGAAAGTGAAACCCAGAAATCCGAAGATGCACTGGGATAGTGAACGATTCATTCCAAAAACTAAGCAAAGTATTAAGAAACAGAAACATTAGAAATAAAGAAAAGAGTAATGAACTGCTATGTAATATCAGTCCCCCTATATGGCAGTGAATGCCAGTCCCCCTATATGGCAGTGAATGCCAGTCCCCCTATATGTCAGTGAATGCCTCACAAATGAAAAAGTGCTGTAACGGAATGTCCCACACTCCCTATCGCCTATGTGGATGACTATATCAATAGCCATATATAGTGACACAGGATATACCTGGGGGCTTGCTTCGGCAATTAGTTGGAGATTCGTCCCCAGCTAAGCTAGTCGAACTCTCTACCATCGGGCAGAGAGGAACCCAGACAAGGCTATGCCGAAGGGTAGAGTCTCGTCTGGAGAGGTAGACAACTACCCGACCCCGTTTTTTACGGGGTCTAAGGTGAATTTTTGCCCGAGCCTACGGGCTGGGTTTTACTCCGCATTAAAAAAGACATTGTGCCACATCCTGCCTCGCGAGGAGGGAAGGTAAATAACCTTGCTTCGGGAATTAGTTGGAGATTCGTCTCCAACTGTGCTGGTCGGACTCTCTGTCTTGGCGCAGACAGGAACCCAGACGGTGCTATGCCCAAGGGCAGAGTTTCGTCTGGGGTAGTAGACAGCTTCCCGACCCCGTTTTTTACTGAGTCTACGGGAAATTCTTTTTTCCCGAGACTAGCAGCTCGGTTTTGACCCCGTATTAATAAACTGCTTTGTGCTACATCCTGCCACGCGGTGGTGGGGGTGGGGAGTTAAATATCCTTGCTTCGGGAATTACTAGCCTGCCACCCGATTCCCTGTCTTTCAGTATTGTATTCTCTTTTACAATAAACCTCTACGTGCGTGTTGCTTCACTCGAGTACCACCTTGGTCTGTTTGTAACCTCTTTAAGGATAAACAAAAACTGTCTTGAAGCAGCAGAAATATAGTTCTACCGAAGGATGCTGAGCATACCATTGAAAGAGAATCAAAACAAAAGATTCACAAACTTGATATCAGGAAAAAGGCAATTGAAATTTCTAAGGTATATAATGAGTAAAGAGGGTTTGTAAATTTTTATACTCACAGAACAATTTGAAAGTAAGATGAAGAAAAGAAAACAACGCATAACATATCTAGTGAGCTTGAGTAAATGCATAACGCATCAAGATTTAGGAGGGATAACAAAAAGGCCAAATTCATTAAGAGCTAGAAAAGATGGAAAATTGCGGAGAGCCATGATCGCCTCCTGAAAGAACACAGGACAGAGAAAAAGAAAAATTGTTCCGATGAGCTTTGCACATTCGTACCTCCACTTCATGAATTTAAGCGTATTACTTGATTGGCAGATAGGTCTCACCATTTCACAGGTGCAGTTGTTTTTCTCTCAAGCTTCTCGTTCGTAGAATTCTCTTCCGGCTTCTTTCTTTATACGTTCTTTGAAAATTTAAAAGTAACGTTCGTCGTCATCTCCATGAGTCCTGTTTTTTTATTTACTTTTTCTTTCCCTATCAGTAATCCTTTGCGTCTCAGTGGTGTTATCTTCTTCCTTGGTGTATTTTTTTTAAATAGTGTGTAAGCTCAACATTCTATGCTATTATTTTTTCTTGGAGTTACATGTGCTATCCCCTTTAGTTGTTGCTGCTGTTGGAAATCTTCACATGATGTGATTTCTGTTATTTTGTATAATCTAATTTTCTGATGTTATTATATTTGTTTTCATTTACAGTAAGATAGCATGGCGGAGAATCAATCTTTATTTAAATTGATTTTCATTTTAATATTGAGAAAGATTTGTTTCTTATTTTCATCTACGACCCTTTTGATCAGTACCCAACTAGGTATTTATACGACCCTTTTCATCATTACCCAACTAGGTATTTATACGACCCTTTTCATCAGTACCCAACTAGGTATTTATACGACTCTTTTCATCATTACCCAACTAGGTATTTATACGACCCTTTTCATCAGTACCCAACTAGGTATTTATACGACCCTTTTCATCAGTACCCAACTAGGTATTTATACGACCCTTTTCATCAGTACCCAACTAAGTATTTATATTGTTAGTACAACTATTTATTCCTGTCTTAGTAGCAAGACCGACAAATCAAAATTGGCAGCTTTTCTCGAAAAGCAGCTCCAATCAGTGATTAACTGGAGCAAAGAATGAATGTAAGTTTAAACACCTCCAAAACAAAAGTACTTTCAATTAATCAATATAGAGAAACTGTTCTGCCTTCCTGACGCTAACCTCCCTGACGACAGTCCTTTGCGCCGTCTTAGGCTCATTTTTTCACAGTTATAAAACTAATTGATTAAACTGAATAATTTTCTTGGTCTTCTTCAAGGAAAATTCAATTTTTTCTCGTTGGAATCCATCTAACACGTTTATAAATCTACCATTCGTCCATGTATTGAATATTGCTGCCAAATCTGGTCTGGTGCTCCTGATAGATATCTTGAGATTCTCGACAAAATCCAAACTGTCTTTAATGTCATTGGTCCTGCCCTGGCATCTGGACTTCAGTCACGCTCCGACCGCCATGATGTAGCTTCTCTCTGTTTTTTCTACACATATTTTCATAGCGATTCTTCTGGTAGGCTTATCTCTTTGGGGACTCAGCTACATGAATTTAATCCTACTACTAGATTATCAACTAGGTTTCACCGTCACATCTCGCCAGATCAACTGTAAATTGATGAAATCTAGACATCAGTATAGTACTGCGGTTTAATTTTTTTTTAAAGTATAAGTACCTTAACGGAAAACACATCCAAACAATTACCATGAAAGTATTTATAGTATTTTGGAAAGTGACTGAAGTCGAGCCGCCAAATCAGGACCGAAAATATTGTTGATTCTTCTTTGGTTTTTATTAAGAAACTCAAGGTGAATAGCAAGAGCACCGAACCATATGTGGCAGCAATATTCTAAGCATGGACAAAGTGTAGACTTATAGATATGTAAGATAGATTCAGAGGAGAAAAATTGTTTTAGGACAACGTAGTCAACTAAATTTCTTAGTAGCTTACTGAACCATTGAACAAGCTAGACATAATTGTATATACTATACTGACAGTTTAATTTCTCACACTCCTTACCTGTGGAAATTCCGGTTTCCTGCTTCTCCGCCACCGAGAATCTTTAAAATTTTAACTGAAACGACAATCACCATTTTTTTATCTTCCTAAAATCTATTCTTTAATTGGGTTTTTTTCTGCTCGCTAAAGTCTTTTGATTCTATTTACTCTAAGTAACCCGCCGCATGTTAAATGGTAACATTACCTTGCTTGGGTTGAAATGTAAAATAAACAGTACTGAACACCGACAAGACAAACGCAAAGGAAAATTATGTTTTGTTTCAGTCCCCGTCATCTGATAATTATGCAACTATCTCTGCCACAAAGCTGCACACCAAGCTCTACATTCATATGCATATTTTGCAAGGTGCACGACAAAGGTATCTTCAGTAACAGTAAAAGGAGACTGTTACTTATTGGACAGCCCTCATTTAGGTCTTAGTTCTGGATTAAGGTAACTTTAGTAAAAATTAGAACTACTCACTTTCAAGTAATTGTATGTCCTAGCTGAATATTTTTATTCTGTAATAATTCCGATCTTTACTTGATACTCCATAGCTGTGGCCTTGTGCCAGACTAATTTAATATTCATAAATAAGGCGAGCATTAAGGTTACCCGGATCGTCCTCGAACTGAAAAATGCCGGATGGCACAACGGCTGAAACACCGTCATAATAGCAACAAAGATGAAGAAATTCGTCCCCATATAAATAATGATTATACTTCATACATCAAGGTGAAAGCACTTAATACCTGTCTATATTTCTGAGATGAGATATTATGTACATTATTTACATTATTCGGACTATTGTCCTCATCTTTGTCGCCATATTTATTACAACATTTCGGCCGTTGTACGCTCCGGCCTTATTCAGGTTGTTGGAAGGTCGAATCAGCTCTGGTAAAAACAGGCAATAATTACAGCAAAAATTGCAAAATGAGCACTGGTAAAAATGGTTGCTGAAGACATTAGGTTTATAATATCCAGAAATTCATACACAGATATCCTCAAGGACACATGGCACAGTGGATAAAGTAGTTAGTTAGATCCAGTGACAGGACCCAAAGAGTGTGAGTTCAATTAACTGACATCCATTAAACATGGCACGTGGAACTAGAACAGTCTACAGTGAAGTGAAAATAAGTGAGTGAAATAAAGGGTTCAGTTCGACATTCCAACCACCCAGCGGAAGCCATAACCTAGAGATAACTCATCTTCTCTTCTCACATTCACTCACCGCATGGTCCACTACAGTTACACGGATCAACAGACACCTGGAAAAGATCCGAAAGCAGAACGGTCGAAACGATGTGATAATAACAAAAAAGTTGTGGATATTAGTTCTAATGTAAATAAAGATAACAGAAATTAAAACAAAATGTCTCGTAAACATTTTTTACTGTGTAATGAGCTGCATAATTGTGGCCTTGTGTCATACTTAGATAAGTTTTGTAAATACCTTTCTGCTAGGAAAAAGATCATTTTCGCAGATGTTGTTAATCTTCAGACTGGAAAGAAAATGATTTTCCAATGTTTCTTGTATGTTTTTTGTTAGTAATCTTCTTGTTTGAGAATAAGTGTCTCATAATTCATCTTGTCTGAAGAACGTTTTCACGTTGGAGCCTGAATTTGATTTAAGTGTAGGTATAGCTGGCAAGTCGCTCGTTACGAAATGCTGCTGAAAAGAAACCCATTAAAAAATAATTCCGATTTTTGGCAGCATTTTGAAAAGTTGGTTCGGTCGAGAACTTATCATCACCGTTTCATATGCACGACGCACCTTTTTCTTTTCTTTTCTTTACTACATCCGTTCAAGACATGCGCATTGTAGCACTCCACAACATCTTGTTCCGTTCTCGCTCTAACCAACATTTTTCAAAGCGTTCATTCTGCACTCGTTGTCTCCGCTCTGCTATCTATTCGAAAAAAAAACTCATATAAGTCAATGGTTCGCTCTCTTCCACTGTTCCTCTTATCTTCAATATGAACTGTGAGTGTTAAACTTTCCAAAACCTCTTTTCTCATTATACCTCCCAGAACTTTCCGCTATCACCCTTTGATTCTGTAAGTATATACTTTTATTTCACATATTCTTTAAACTTCCGCGTTGCTCACATGTCCAGTTGTAACACTATTTAGGAACGGAAGGGTTAATTAATCAATTAATTAACCACAGAAGTTAATTACGGGGATACTTAAACCGATAGATATAACGAAAGACATACTGAGCGATTACTTACACCGATAGATATAACGAAAGACATACTGAGCGATTACTTACACCGATAGATATAACGAAAGACATACTGAGCGATTACTTACACCGATAGATATAACGAAAGACATACTGAGCGATTTTCTTTTTGTTTTTTGTTTTCCCAAACAGAGTATCGGTGAAAAAAAAAAGAAGAGAAAAAAAAGATTTTTTGTTTTGTCATTTTTCAAGTGCGATTCAAGATAACCACTTTACTTTCTCGTGGAAGTGTGATATGCCAAATTATCTGCGAGGACAAAAGAAGGAAAAAGAGAAAGAGGAGAAAGAAACAGGACTTAACAACTTAGATGATAAGAGAAGGAAAGAATGCCACCCACGAAAATTTTGATGGTCATTGTCGTGAAAATTAGTTGAGGGATACCAGAGCTCTGGGCAGATAAAACATTGGCTGTTATCAGTAGTTGATGGGTCGTCTGCCAAACGCACGCAGAGCCCTAGAATGAGACCGCCTGGACAGGACATCTGCATTTTGTTTTGGGTTCGTTTGTGATAACGAAGGCTATGTTAGGGTATTTTAATTAACCCAATTTCGCCAAAAAAGAATCTTCCACTTAATGTTGACGGTTAAACCTGGTTGAAAAAAAACATATCCCGTGAAGTTGGATAAAAATTGAGATTATCAGTTGACGCCTATTGGCCGAATAGCCAGGCGGAGATGATCATGTGACGCAGAGAGGAGGCCGCCACCGCCCATTGAGAGGATAGGTATGAGATGTTACTGCGAGGAAGTGGGAAAACCGTTGACGCCCTCTAAAGTATGGTGAGATACCCATATGAGAGCAGAAGAGGGTGGGAGTGGAATAAGATTTCCAAATACGGAAAATGATAATTATTTTTGGCCGAAAACAAAGAAAATCCTTATTGGGGATTTGAAATCAACGTGGTGGCCACACCACGTCCGACCCCACGCCAGGTTTTGATCGGCGTCCATATAAGCAAACATCTACGGGTGTTTCAGTGAGTTCGCAGAGTTCGTCGAGGAGAGTTCGCAGAGTAGAGCTGAGTTCGCAGAGAAGAGTACAGCCAGTACAGTAAGAGAGAGACGCGCCTCGCACAGGTGACCGCACGATTCCATGCCTTCCGACTTAGACTTCTAACCAAGAACAGATTTGTTGAAGACCGACTTTAGATTTCCCATCAAAACAAGTTTCCGACTAGACTTCTAACCAAGAACAAATTATAGAAGTCTGACTTATATTCGCCATCTCGATATCCAGACCTAGTTAAGGAACGCAAAAGTGTTACAATCCACATTTTTTTCTTCGGGCTGGGAGAGAGAGAGACGCACTCCTGTAACTCAACAAACCGACATAAAATTAATCACTATTCCTAACCAGTCGCTCGCCTTGAAGTTGTTGTTTGTGCTTTTGTTTTTTTGTCTACAATTATTGTGCAGTATCACCTTGACCCGGATTCGGCTGGCACTACGGCCCGACGTCTGATTGATCTCGTCAACCTAAGATCAAATCACAACGTGGGTAGGTTGAATCGAGATCAAAGCAGTTGCTTCGGTGACCAGGCGTTGGAAGCGAGCCGAGTACGACAAGTTGGTGCTAGAACCCAACCAGACTTCAACCGATGTCCCAGGGTTAGCCCGTCACAAAGGACCGACGTCACAAGTGCGCCGCGACCAGTACGGGTGTCACAAACGGTGCCCTGACTAGGACAGAGGAGGGTTGGGTACCACACAGTCAATGGGATGCAAAAGACGATTATCTCCCTTTGGTTTAGACGAAGCCACGAGGGTAATGTGGCAGCTAGTGAATGGCAAAATTCATAGAGTAGCCTCACAGTTGCTGTTTATTCCACCTTTAAGCAAGACATGTCTGCTCAGGCCAGTTGCTATTTAACACGCAGGAAAAAAGGCGTGTCGGCCCACGCCAGTTGCTTTGTAAACCGCGGAGAAAATGGATGTCCAAAAGAGGTAGGGTGAACAGCGAAACCCACCAGAAACATGAAAGACACCACCAACCTTTTCCCACTTGTGACTCTCCCTCTCTCTCTCTTTCTTTCTTTTCATCCCTTTTACACTGCTTGTTGTAATACACATGTTATAATTTCTCTGTGTAAGACAAATTACCTTTCTGCCTATTTTAGAAGATACGATCAAATTTTCAGAGAAAAATGCAACGACTGAGAAGACGAGAAAAAAAATTGAAGAAACACTAAATACTTTGACTAAAAGTTTTAGCGAGATACGTTCGTTATTGAATACTCGTTGAAAGTGGATGAATCTGACGAAAAACGAAGACGAAGAATTTGTCACATAAGCTGAAATCCTTAATAAGAAGTGTGAAAGATTCAAATTAAATGAACTGACTCCGGATCTGTTTAAAGGCTTAATTTTCGTTCAAGGCTTAATGACGAAAAAAGATGCAGAAATACGTTCTAGGGTTCTAACGAAACAAAAACTAATACTACAAGAAATATCGGACGAATTTCAGATAATCCTAAATCAAAGACGCGATACTGAATAGATTGAAGAAAAAGAATCCGCATACTTACAAGCTAAAGAAAAATCTGAAAAAGAAAAATTAATCTCATTTTCAGATGTAGAAGATTACATCTGGGTGTAGACTATACCTTTAAGAATTCAAAGTGCTACAAGTGTGGAAAAGTAGGACATAAAAAGTCACACTGTAAAACTAAAACAAGGAAACGTTCTCACAGAAAAAAAATCGTACACAGCATTGCGGGAGAAAAAATAATTACAGAAAAACAAAGAAAATTTGTGTATGTGAAAATGAATAATGTGTAAGTGAAAATCCAACTAGACACTGTTAGTGATATCACGATAATCAACGAAGCCACATGAAAACAAAAAGAAAGCCCATATTAAAAAGAACTTTGAAAATCGCACGTGTCGGCTGAGAAATTATTTTTATTGGTGAAATGTCTTGTAACGTTTCATTTCGTAAAAATGTGTAAAAACCAAGGCTTATGTCATTTAAATAGGGCAAACTTATTCGGTACTGACTGGATGGGAATATTTGAGATGTGGAATTTACCTGAAAACATTTATTGCAAAAGTGTAATTGGACAAGCAAACATTTAAAAACAAAAAACAGCTTTAATGAAGGAATTGAGAAAATGTTTTTCGGATGTTCTGTCGGATGAATTGGGTCGGTGTTCCAAAGTCAAAACGAAATTTCAATTGAAAATGGGTCAACTCGAATGTTTAAACTGAAATGTAGCGTACCGTTCGCAGCATTATAAAAAAGATGTGCTGATTTTTCGACTGTGTTATAAAAAGTTTTAGAATCCCATACCTACCTATTACCAGGTCCAGAGGGAATTTTTGCGAATTTAAATGGTGGAAGGCTAGATCTTTCTGAACCGTATTTGCAAATACAGAATGAAGAACAGAGTTTAGAGTTAACTATAAATACGCACAAGGTATTGTATAAGTTCAATAAACTTCCTTTCGAGATAAAAGTGGTTCCACCTATATTTCAACAAGTAATGAATACTATGCTTGAAATTGTGATTTCGCAGTTGCTTATCTGGATGATATATTAATTAAAAATGTATCTAAAGAAAAACATATGAAAACACGTGGAAAGATTTTTGAAAAAATACGAGAGTACGGATTCAAACTCTATGAGGAAAACTGCGATTTTTTTTTGCATAAATCAAATACCTAGAATAAATCATTGACAAAAATGGTCTTCAACCAGATCCGTCGAGGGCAAGTGCAATTAAGAACATGCCTCCTCTAACAAACGTTACTAGATTACAAGCATTACTATTACAAGCAAACTATTATCAAATCTATATGCCTAATACTCAGAATTTAAGAGCCCCACTGAACTTAAAGTGGAACTGGGCTGATACGTGTCAGAAGGCATTTGAAGAAATCAAGAAAATACTAACGTCAGACTTATTCGCGCATTACGATCCAAAAGCAGAAATCGTATTGGCTTCAGATGCTAGTGACATGGTTTAGGGTCAGTAATTTTACATAAATATTATAACAGTACTATAAAGCCGTCGCACACGTTTCGCGTTCGCTACTACCGACAGGAAAAAACTACAGTCAGATCGAAATATAGGCGTTAGCAATAATATTTGCAGTGAAAAATTTCACAAGTTTATACACGGAAGAAGTTTTTTTGTTTACAGACGGACTACCGAACTCTAATATCAATTTATGGTTCGAAAGAAGGAATTCCTACGCATACAGCGAATAGATTAAAACGCCGGACTACCTTCTTATTAAATTAAGATTTTAGGATGAAATACGAACCGTCCAAAAATTAGGACATGCTTATGGTTTATCAAGTTGATACCAAAAAATACTGAAAAGTTTGAGGACGCTGCTATTGCAACATTAAAAAGGGAAATATGCAATGTAGGAGGCGAACTACGAGTTGCCCTGGAAGAAATAAAAGTAAAACCTAACAAGAAATAAAAATAAAAAATGACTTAAAGAAAGACAGACGATTTTAGAAAGCAATCCAGACGTGAACGCTTACTCGCTATGTGACGGAGTACTGATGTTTGCCCAAAGTGTATTAATATCTATCATATTACAAAAACGGCTATTAAATGAATTTCATAGTAGACATCCTGTAATTTCAAGGATAAAATCTCTTATGGGAAGCTATGTTTACTGGATCAAGACATTGAAAAATTAGTAAAATTCTGCAGAGGTTGTGTTCTGGCTGCAAAATCACCTACTACGAAATTACAACCTTGGTCAAAGACAGATATTCCGTGGACAAGACTGCACATAGATTTCGCAGGTTCAATAAACGGATCACATGATCTTGTGGTAGTGGACAGCTTTACTAAGTTGCTTAGAATTTGTAAGTGCAAAAAAAAAAACAAGTTCCACGAATTGGTTCCTAGATATGACAGCCCGGATTATATACTCTCGGATTACTGTACACAATTCACTGTTTACGAATTTAAAGCATAAATAATTTTGAGCATAATTCCACGCTGTAACACCCAAGGTCAAACGGACAAGCAGAACGGTTTGTTGGTACTTTTAAGAGAGCTTTAAAAAAGCAATTAATTAAAAAGTGAGCGAAGAAGCACAACAAAATTTCTTGTGAATATACCGGATAACACCGAATCCCAATACACCGGCAGCCATGTTACCGGTAGAATTGATGATCGCAAGAAAAATGAAATCAGTTTTCAACAAGTTATTACCAGGACAAAAAATAAATAAAAACGGATAAAAAGGACACAATTTTTGTTTTAAATTATCGAAAAAAGTGTTTTTCAGGGTATATAAAAATGGAAAAGAAACATTGGTAGATGGTGTAATAAGGTCAAGAATTGGAATGTTTTTTTTTTCATTTTACCATATATATACACAATATACATCCACTCAGAGACGCTGAATAACGCGAATGAGCCTCGCCCTGATACGCCATGAGCAGATATGAATGTACGTGAAAGATTCATGGAAGATTGAAGTTTATAAGCAGTAAATTCGACCTTGCCAACCGAACGATCCTCTGTGGCCGAATCGGTTAAAAAAGCACGTCAGGCTATATGACGGTTCCGTATAGGATACAGGTTCAAATCCTGTCGGAGGACGAATATTTTCTATGAAAATTTCTAGGACATTCAGGGCGGTAAATTTTATTTAATACTGTTTATTATAAAAACGGAGCATTTGCTTAAATACTTGTATCTATAAAAAGAATGTTAAACATAAAAATGTCTTTAAATAATTGTCCATTTCATAATATATATATGCGTGTATATATATATATAAATATATTATAATATTTTTTAAAAATATGATTCCTTCGCTACATAAGAGTTCTCATGTTTCAAAAGCGAGAGCCGAGACGCCTAATATAATTTTTGAAATTAAGTTGAATTAAGGTGTCTGGTCACGCTTCCTCGTCAAGCGAGAATTTGGGAATAATCTGTCTTTTAAAAATAAAAGCAAAAATACTAAGGAACTCCGGATTATTTACCTAACGTGTTCTTTCCTATTTTTCTGCATACCTGTACATATATACATATATATATATATATATATATATATATATATATATATATATATATATTGCATGATATGAAATAAGAAATAAGTTCTCTTTCCAATCATTAATTAAAACCCCTTCTTTCCTCGACTCAGGCGCTATCTCTCAGAAACAAACGATGAAGTAACACCTGCAAGAAACTGTCATGCCTCAAAGAAACCGATTTCATCGATTTGAGAAACCTATATCTTAATCGGCTTTTAATTCAGTTTTTTCCTTATTTCTTACCAAAGTTTCTTTTTTTTTTTTTTACTTTCCATTATTTTCTTCTTCGTCTTTTAGCTCCAGAAGCGTTTAGTGAAATTACTCGGTGATAATCTTACAATTGCCGATTTGTCATTCCCGTTGGATAAAGGTGTTGGTTGAAATTGCTAGTAGAAATACTTTTTTTTTTTTTCAAATCAGAAATTCAATGACGCCCGCCAGTAGTGAGGCGCACGCCAGTACGAAAAAGTGTTAGAGATTTTTTTCCGTACCCGACTTGTGCAAAAAATGTTTGATCTGTTGTATTAGCTACATTTATCTTCGAAGCTTCGCTTAGTCTGGCACAAGGTCATATTACATTGACTGATATTCTTAAATTTTCACTCGTCTAGATTCACCACGATCGATGCTGCTTACCCTCGAACTCGGCACTTTAGTGTGTCTTTGAAGTAAGTTTATTTTCTATTCTCTAATGGCTTATCTTATAATTAGAAGGTGAAGATGTGGTTTATAATCGCAGATATCAACAAATAACACAAAGTCCTGGGTATGGCGATAACAAGGCCTCTGATCGAGAGGTTTTGAGAAGTATGGAAACACCTTTTAATTGTTGTTGATCCTGAGGTGGTAGTACCTGTTAGGGTCCCAGCTATCTTTATCAGGATTTGGTTTCCAGTTCATTCTAAAGTTTTCACATTCTCTTTCACTTGCGTCCTGGGTATGACGATAAATTACATCCGCGTCCTGGGTATGACGATAAACTACATCCGCGTCTTGGGTAAGATGATAAACTACATCCAACAGCAAGGCCTTTGACTAGGAGGTTTTGAGGAGCGTGGAACCACTTCTTAATTGCTGGTATTCCTAGGTCCACTCTGACCTGTTAAGGTCCCAGGTATGGCCAAATAGTTAACACACAAACTGGACTCAAAACACTGTAAAATAGGTTTTAAAACAATTTTGTAAAAATTATTACCAGCAATATATTATTATCAACAATACATTTTGGAAAAAAATATTACCAGTAATAAGAATTTTGTCGGCATTAAATAACCCATTGTTGATATACCGTAAAACAAAACAAACCAAACGAAATATTGCGTCTTTCGCCTTGATTATGGTGAATTGATTAAAAAAATCTTGTCGTGTATCAAATCATAGTCATAGAATTTATGTGGCGAATACCAAATGTTCTGAAGGTTACAACTTTGTTTCCATAGAAAGAAACGCTAACGACAAAACCTAGAATGTAGGTATGTTTTTTAAAACGTAATCTAATTAGACTTTGAAAGTCAGTGAAGTCGTTAGACAGGAAAGACTGAAGAAATCGTGAAAACAAAGGACTAAGTTAATTACAGGAGATTTTGCCATTCAGTTTGTGGGTGTATTTATTAGAGACTTGTTTTCTTTCTTCTTTTTTTTGTTTTGTTTTTAATCTAAAATGACAACTTCTCTTTTTAACTTCGACGAGATCTTGTAATTAGCCTATTTCATTCCATCTTAATTCGAATAAAAAAAATTCCTCCCAAAACAAAAGAGGAGGCATTTTTAACAGATTACAGGGTGCTTTAATTGCTTTATTGTAGGTATAAGGTAACCTTCATGATCAAATGATAAAGAACTAATATCAACAAGAAAGGCATGAAAGCTTTGTTGTATTTATACAGCAAAATTATATTATTATTTACACTATTTATATTCGAACAGTTACCCTAATGAGAGACATTAGTCCGGATATGAATAGTATAAATAGTAGTACCCCCTCATCTTATTTATAGCTTGGACTAATGTCTCTCATCAGGACAATAATCCGAATAGAAATATAGTAAATAATGATAATTTGTCATCGCAGAAATTCAGACAAATAATTATACAGGGTGTCCATAAAGTTCGTGTGCACTTTAAAAAAGTAAAAGTACAACGGGCGAAACGTTGTGATAAATATGGCAACAAAGATGAGGACCATAGTCAGAATAATGTAAATAGTCTACCCTGACATGTTTCATCGATATTTCTTCATGTGAGAAAGTTCTTTATTGTTTCACATGAGCAAACTAAATACATCAAGGTTATATTTGGATGCTATTTTTTGTATATTTTTATATCATTTTTAATTTCTTGAATATCAAGGTTTTTTGTTTTTTTTAAATAGCCCGGACATTTTCTCCTTATGGTGGGCAAGGATAATTTCAGTTATAAATTGAAAGTGTTGGAATCAGTGTCCATTATTTTCTACATTAGCATCTATTTCTTTACAGCAAGAAGGAGTTTGTTTGTGGCGTTAAAGGTGATCTGCCGTTAATGTTATTCATTTATTGCATATAGTATTAGTCTGGCGTTGTATACAGGGTGTCCATAAAGTTCGTGTGCACTTTAAAAAATGTATAACTTTATTTGTTTTGCTATGGAAATAATTTATAAAAAGGATTAGAAAATCTATATATTTTAAGGATTTATTGAAATTTTATTTATGTTTCCACGTGTCCTCCATCATTAGCAATACAAAGGGTAATACGATTTTGAAGTTCACGGAAAACATTTGCCAACTGATTTATGGTAATGACTGAAATCACATTAGTTATTTTAGCTATACTTAAAACTAGGTACATTAAACTTTATTACATTTTTTACAGATTATTTTTTATCGCAAATACAAATAAAGTTATGCATTTTTAAAGTGCACACGAACTTTATGGACACCCTGTATTATTTAAGTATTTTCCTCGGATCGAAGAAAAATGATTATAATGAAAAATATGCCTTTTATATTTTAGATTCAATTACTCTTGCATAATAATTATTTAGTTTTAAATCAACATTTAGCCATTTTTATTTGATAATGTTCTACAACTTACTTTTTCTGAGACCGTCAGTGTTTGGTAGCAATAGGTCCCCACTTAACAACATCCCATTTTAGTACTACAGGAATTTCAGATCAGATAAGGACAAAATTAATTCTACTTCTAACATCTTCACCTACACTCTTTGTTATTTTTTTTCAATAGGAGTAGATAGGTTCGCCTATCACTCGGTTCACACCCCCTCTCTTTTGAGCAGGATTACTGATTTATCCATTGTTTCCTGTTTAGGATTGGGTTCCCTGTCTCTCCTAGCGTCTTCTGATTCTCTTTCACGCCCAGTATGCCCTTGCGTCTTAGTGGCATTATCGCCTTGCTTGATTAATTTGTAGAGTAAAATGATCGTTAAAATACTCGACTAGATCTGCGAGGAAATTTTCCAGCATTAACTGCGATGTAGAACTAAAACTTATTTTCCTGAAAAATTATTTAAAGATACAAAATTTACAAATTTCAAGTGACCGTAATGGTCAGTCAATGAATGCCGAATGTTTCCTTATAAGAAAACGGATAATATTGCCATTGTCTCTTAATCTTTATCCATTGTAAAAACGTATACTTAACATTTCCTACAACGTAGAAATGATTATTGTTTAATGCACAGTACACAGGAATGTTGCAAGCTGGTAATTATATTTCGATAAAAAAGTCTGTTTTATCCTCAAGACCATAGAAGATGCATGAATCTAGTTCTTCTCACAGCAGGTTAAATAACAGAAAAAAATGTTCTGCCCAGCCTTAGGTAGCAATCAGTCTAGGAGAAAGACGACTTTGCATTCAAAACTTATTGAGTGAGCAACGAGAAACCTCTCAAATATATTTCTTAAGCAATTTACATATACTAAGCAAAAGAAATATGTGGAAAGACATGTTCGCCTATATCCTGAGATCTGTTGCTTTCATCTCGCTTTCATGTCCAGGGAAAATTCACGAATCCATTTCCTTCCATCGCAGATTAAATAGAAATGTAGATTGAACTCTGTAGATTATTTACATAATTCGGACTATTGTCCCCATCTTTATCGCCATATTTATTACAACACTTCGGCCGTTGTACGCTCCGGCCTTCTTCAGGTGGTTAGAATGTCGAACTGAACCCTTTATTTCGCTCACTGGGGTAGACTGTTCTAGTTCCACGGGCCATGTTTTTTAATGGATGTCAGTTATCAGTTATCTCCTGTTAATTTTTCCCTCTGAAAGTTCTCCACTGCCTTAACCGAGTATTGAACTCACACTCTTTGGCTCCTGCCACTGGATCTAACCAACGCCTTTATCCACTGTGCCATGTGTCATTAAACATGGCACGTGGAACTAGAACAGTCTACTCCAGCGAGCGAAATAAAGGGTTCAGTTCGACATTCCGACCAACTGAAGAAGGCCGGAGCGTACAACGGCCGAAGCGTTGTAATAAATATGTCGACAAAGATGAGGACAATAGTCCAAATAATTTAAATAATGTACATAATACCTCATCTCAGAAATATAGACAGATACTGAAAGGCCGAAACGCTGTAATAAATATGGCGACAAAGATGAGGACAATAGTCCGAATAATGTAAATAATATACATAATACCTCATCTCAGAAATATAGACAGATATGGAACTCTGTAGCTTTGGAGTTATACGAGGAAAAGGGACTGCATGAATTCAATATTATGTAGAAAGCAACGGGAAACTACGCTAAGTTTCACAGCAAATTATGACAATTTGCATGTAATAAACAAGAAAAAATATATCAGAAACTATGATCGCCTCTGTCCTGAAAGAACTTTAAGAGTTTTAAGAAAGATATCTTTTTACTTGGTTGATTTCGTGGATGTAACGGTGCTACTGGTTTTCTTAGTGTAACTTTACGTCAAAAGATTTCGTGAAAGCCAAAATTAAACTCATGGATATTCACACAATTAGAATGACATCAGCTGATAGCATTTCTTATTTTGAAGGCTTCTTGTGGGAGAAGACCGCGAAGGTTGTCTTTGCTTAGCAACATATCAACCTCTGTGGGTTATTCAACGCCGAAATCTAAATATTTTGTATGCAAAATTATTTTTATTATTTTAGATAATAATGGTTAAGTGATACAATTCTGACTATTTAATCCATAGCTGGAGTGAAGTGATGGATTCTTCCTTTTCCCAAGGGTATAGTGCGTAATTGAATATGACGAACCCAACAAGAATTGGAACTCGGCTCTCCGATTAACAATTTCGAGCCATTATTCATTACACCACCTGCACATCCTAGCTGAGATTACAACACCGCGCATTCCCAAAACAGACCTCAAAGTGGCTGTAAAAAAGAAGAAGATGATGATGAAGGAGGAGGACAAGAATATGAAGGAGAAGGAGGAGGAGGAGAAGAAGAAGAAGAAGAAGAAGAAGGGGAGGAGAAAAAGAAGATGATGATGAAGGAGGAGGAGAAAAAAGAAAATGATGATGATGATGAGGAGGAGGAGGAGGAGGAGGAGGAGAAAAAGAAGAATATGATGAAGGGGGAAGAGAAGAAGAAGAAGAAGAAGAAGAAGAAGAAGAAGAAGAAGAAGAAGAAGAAGAAGAAGAAGAAGAAGGAGGAGGAGGAGGAAAAAAGAAGATGATGATTAAGGAGGAGGAAGAGAAAAAGAAGATGCTGGTGCTGAAGGAAGAGGAGGAGGAGAAAAAGAAGAAGATGATGATGATGATGATGATGATGATGAAGGAGGAGGAGGAGGAGAAAAAGAAGAAGATGATGAAGGAGGAGGAGGAGAAAAAGAAGGAGGAGGAGGAGATCAATATTGTTCCAATGACCACCCAGGATAATGACTGATTTTATTTTACAGCATATCAATCTGAATGGCTTATTTAATGCCGACAAGACTTTTACGATAGGTTCGTATAAATAGAACATGCATTCTTTGTAAGAAATCAGTTTATAGATCAGGTTTCAGTGACGCATTTTTTGTAAATAGACTTTTTATCGAAAGTCAAATATTTTGCTGCTAATATTTTTTGTCTTCCAAAAATCCATTGCTGCTATTTTTATTATAAAAATCTATTTTTATACTTTCATGGTCTCTTGAGGGTTAACTACATGCCCATAGCTGGGACCCTAACAGGTACTACCACCCCGGGTCAGGGCGTACCTGGGAACAACAACATTTAACAACCTCCCGATCTGAGGCCTTGCTGCCTAATGTATTTTATCGTCATGCCCAGGACGCCCAGGATTATACTGATATAATATTACCAGCACGTTAAACAGTAGATACAACATTAAAACGTTCATTTTTTTTTATAGCTACATTGGAGCGTGTTGGTTGTTTCTCTATCCTAGACATTAATCGAGGTACGTTATGATTCCTTCCTGACGAATGCTTCTGTCAGAATTATATTTCCATAGAGGAATCTAATTTAAGCTAAAATGAATATAGATAAATATGGGCTTCGAAAGATCCTATTGAGAAATTTTCTAGATGTGAGAAAGAGTAATTGAGCCTCGCTTTGTCTTCGTAGTTGAGTGGTCTGAAAGCGTATCGGGGTATACGGTTGTTTCGCTACAAAAAGGGAATGCAGGTTCGAAACGTGTCAAAGAGTATATTTACATTATTAAAGACTAGCAGCATAGCCCGGCGTTGCCCGTGCTTGATTTAAAAATCATACGACTCATACAGCAATCGCTATCAATTGACTTAAATTATTTTTGCCCTTCCTTGCCTTTAAAGGAGTGCCCTTTGCCGTGCTGATGTTGCTACATGCCTTACTTCTTGCCTATCTCACATTGCGATTTTTTTCTAAGCTCTATACTAAACATTAAATCTGTTACGAAAAAAGAACTAAACAAAATGAACACAAAACGATCAGCTTTAAAAAAAAAGGACTCGTAACTGGAAAAACCGAATAAAAAAAGAATGTTAACAACAATTACCTTTTCACACCAAACCCAGTTCTGCGGAATCAGAATCAACGTTGAGTTTAAGCAAGCGAATGAGCCAATTGGAGTAAAGCGCCATGCAGATTAAAATTTGTCCCACTTGTGACGAATGCAGCTATCGATTTTTGGCATGCTAGTTAACATTCGTGTCAGTAGGGTTGTTGGCTCTCACGCTGGCCAATAGAATCTTCCTGCCTATTCGTGGCAGCCAGCTCTCACTCAGGTCAGTAGAAAATGGCCGCAAACTACATGAAAACAGCCGTAGAAGCATGAAAAAGAGATTATCGATGAGAGTTGGGAAATGCAAAGTCGGTCTTGGCCTTTCCGCTAACTTGGAGCAAAGTGCATATAAATGTTGGTGCAAATCCGTCGAAAATTGCGGCCGTGCATTCGTTACACACATACACACAGACATCCTGCCTTTTATAGATAGATATTTTCGAAATACAAAGGTTTATTTCTTGAAGGTTACTTTTCAATCTTATCCCTTAATCATTTTTATGTTATTTTTAATGTCAAGTTCCCTAAAGACGTAGATGATCATGACTCGGCAGACATTTCTTTTTTCTTATATGTAAATTTTCTTCAATTTTGGGGGAATGACAGTGGAGTGTTGCCAACCATGTAAGACCGCGTTTATTCTAATATTCTACGCATATGGTAGAAAAGACGGTTCCATGAGTTTCCCAAAAGCATTTTTATAAAAGTAATCGCAGCAGGCTAGACCAGAATTTGAACTCGAGCGCGAAGATTTCCCTTTTTAATCCGAGATTCATTACGGCAAGGACACTTCTTTTATATAGCATAAACTTAATATCGGCTGCGCTTACCACAATATATTCCGAGGCTAAACTAGACATAAATATTGTCTTGCACCACCTTCTGAACAGGGAGAAACCGTATGCTTGAAAATCAGCATTCCAGATCTTTTGCTTTTAGCTGCGTTTTGAAAACCGATCTCTAAAACCGCTTAGAAATATTTAATTTATTTCAGCCACGGTCTTTGTGTCTCAAGTCTGATTTTCTGGTGGTTTTATTGACAACGCAAGTAGTTTGCTAATGAGTAACTTATTTAAATTTAAATGCGATCATAATTTTCGTCGTCCCACTCAAATATCATTGGCGCGGAAAATAGATTCTTAATTCGTCTTTATTCAGACTGAAATTACCGATTTCAATGCGCAATTCAGTTGCAAGAAGCAACTGCGTTTTATTGCGATGCGAATTCGATTCGCCGATCAATTGTTATCAGTATAGTAATTTCCATCGCCATCTTTGGGGATACGTCGTCTTTGACATTTTTACCGACTTAAACAAAACGATACTATCCCCGTTTCGAACTGTACAAGAAAACGAATCTATGAAACGAAAAATACCTTTTAAATGTTACCTTTTATTTAGATTAAGGAAAATGGTTACGTATTAGAAAAAAATAGTACTTCACCAGAACCACTTTCAATGGGAGATATTTAATCAATACTTTTAAGCCATATTTATTAAACGGGGTTTTTTAAACATACTTATTGAGAACATTTTTGAACGTACTATTGACTAAAGAATCACTTAGGCTATATTTATTCAAGAAAGAAATGACGCTTCAATTATGGAGAAATTCGTAAAATATTATTGGATAAAATATCTGCTGAGATATATTTCTTTACAAAGATTTGACGTTTCATTTATTGAGGAATATTTAAATCCATAATTGTTGAAGGATTTCCTTGAAATATTACATTGTTCGGAAAGTAATCGCGTTTCTCTAGAAAGGATATAAAAAACAAAACAAACGTAAGACGAATTCATTTAAATATGTATTATTAAAAATGGTTTCACTTTCATTTTCAGCGACTGGAGCCAAACGAAAAGGCAAATGTTCAATGCAACATTTTAAAAATATCTGTTTTCATCCGAGAAAATGTTTTGAAACGCTATTTTCAACTTCATTGTTTCTAATATCCAGCCACTTAGGAAATGATCTAGTGGTCAAAATAATACAAATCTAAAATGTAAATACTGAAGAACCTCTCATCCTAACGAGTTTTTTTACCTTAGGTTTATTTTACGCAGTATTCCTTTTTCGTTGTCATGAAAGAGTGCAATATGTAATTGTCGTCCATTACGAATTACTGGAACATGGAAGGACCATCAGTGCAGACATTTATTGCAAGCAACTTTATAGAGTAAACGAAGTATTACGTCGAAAGTATTCTGTATTGATAAACAGAAATGGCGTTAACAAATCTTATTTATCAAAGCATGTCACTTTCAACAAACGCTTTGTTTACCCTATCAAGTTATTTGCAATAAATATCTGCACTGATGCTCCTTCCATTCCTCAACAGATCGTAGTAGATGACACCAATCATATTCCATTAGGCACAACGCAATGACTTCTGAAGATCGAGTTCTGGTTTTGGTAGTGTCACAGTTTTCTCATTTTGTGACAACCTGAGAATGCCGATTTTTCATCACCTGTAACAAGGCAACGCGAAAATGAAAGGTTGGCATTCCTGGTTAGAAGACCGCTGCCGATAGTAAAACATTGTGTTCGATTTTCAAATGAAATTCCCGCTTTCCAAGATTTCGAAATTCACTGAGATATTCGCCGACTGTTGAACATAACATATTAATATACTTGTCTTATTTCGAACTATTGTTCTCATCTTGGTTTATATAGATCTCATTATAGACACAACGTTTCGACTAAGTATCCTCTAGTCATCATCAGGTTTCCATTGAATTGCTAATATGAGATACCTGTTGATTATTATGGTATTTTGTCCCTATGATGTCAGTTATGTTTTGTTCCTGTTGAATCAGTGTTTCCCTACTTTATATTATTAAGTATGAGTAATTATTTTCAGTGAAAAACACATTGAAACTCTAGCCTTAGAAAATGATCTGTAACTGTTTTGCATTTGGTTGTTTTGTGCCTTGTTTTTTCTTGTTATTTGACACATAATTCAAAGGGTTACCTTTTTAAAACATTTCATTGTTATAATAACAAGAGGTTTACCAGTTCTTAAAATCTAATTATAAAATAAAACTAGAACCTCATCCGTAGGAACCGTAGTGAACTGTTTCTATATGTTTACTTATTGTCATGCTACTGGGATTGCACTTTGTCATAAAGGTCTAGTCAGCCTGAACTAGGTTTATGCCCACGTTGTATTGATATTGATAACAGAGTAGATTGTGTGCTCTATTTTGTTACTCTTTAACCCATACTGGCTCAGAAAAATTGCTAATTCAGCCCTTGTCTGGTCTCAAGTTTTTTTTTTTGGGGGGGGGGGGTAAACAGAAAGCATATGTCATAAAAATTAATATTTCTTTTCTTTTCAGATATGAATAATTTCAACATTTTGGGAATTCCAGTCGTTGGTGACAATATGTCTTCCCTTATTATCAGAAATATTCATTAGATATGAGCAAAGGTTTCCAGCGAATATTTGGAGTTCGACCACATATCTAGCCTTAGAACAAAACCTGCTGGACATTTTATTTTTTGTTGGAATACAACAAATGTGGCACAAGGCCGAAAAGGGGAAGGGTAAAGGCTGGTCATAACTTACTATCCTATACCTAGCTAATCAGATTCGCGACCCATTCATACATTACAATTAACCCATTCACCACAAGAACTCATCCGTCGCCATTCAAACCTTCATCCACCATAATACCACATCCACACCAGGGGAACCTACAAAAACGCGCCCCACACCATAAAAATTTTGATGATAATAACATACATTAAAATTCTAATAATGAAAAGATGAAAGTGGGGAGGGAGATGAACCCAATAACAAACTAAAAACTCAACGAATATTTAAACTAAACATAATTCGTGTTAGTAGGGCCCGTCCAACCCTCAAAATAGAGAGGCCACTGTATTCTGCCCAGAGGACAGAATCAAGAGACACTCTCGCTAAGGGAGTGGGAAAGAGATAAAATAACCCGGACATGGGGAAATAAAAGGCTGATCTAGTCGAGATGAAAGGTGGGGCCAAAACAAACTGGGGAGGTTGGGAATCTCGACTTGGATCATAACTAAACAGATAGCCGGGAAACAGGCCGGGAACAACACTTACTCACATTAACTAGGTACACTTAAGCTTGTCTAACCTAACCAAGGGGAGGGTTACACAGGAAACCACCCCGATGTGACTTTAGATTGACCTAGAAAAGAAAATCAAGGCTAGCCCCGTCCAAACGAACCAAGCTCGCCTCTTTTACCCACCTTTCGTTGAAGACTGTCGAATGCAATCGTTTCCTATCAGTTCTAATCTTCATCTTGAGCTGATGCTCAAAGAATCGGATTAGATCCTGATAAGAAAGCTGATTGCCTCGCAAGACTTCCTGCATGCGCGTCGTCCATATCACCATTCGAGCCGTGGCTAAAACCTGCTGGACATTTTATTTTTTGTTGGAATACAACAAATGTGGCACAAGGCCGAAAAGGGGAAGGGTAAAGGCTGGTCATAACTTACTATCCTATACCTAGCTAATCAGATTCGCGACCCATTCATACATTACAATTAACCCATTCACCACAAGAACTCATCCGTCGCCATTCAAACCTTCATCCACCATAATACCACATCCACACCAGGGGAACCTACAAAAACGCGCCCCACACCATAAAAATTTTGATGATAATAACATACATTAAAATTCTAATAATGAAAAGATGAAAGTGGGGAGGGAGATGAACCCAATAACAAACTAAAACTCAACGAATATTTAAACTAAACATAATTCGTGTTAGTAGGGCCCGTCCAACCCTCAAAATAGAGAGGCCGCTGTATTCTGCCCAGAGGACAGAATCAAGAGACACTCTCGCTAAGGGAGTGGGAAAGAGATAAAATAACCCGGACATGGGGAAATAAAAGGCTGACCTAGTCGAGATGAAAGGTGGGGCCAAAACAAACTGGGGAGGTTGGGAATCTCGACTTGGATCATAACTAAAAAGATAGCCGGGAAACAGGCCGGGAACAACACTTACTCACATTAACTAGGTACACTTAAGCTTGTCTAACCTAACCAAGGGGAGGGTTACACAGGAAACCACCCCGATGTGACTTTAGATTGACCTAGAAAAGAAAATCAAGGCTAGCCCCGTCCAAACGAACCAAGCTCGCCTCTTTTACCCACCTTTCGTTGAAGACTGTCGAATGCAATCGTTTCCTATCAGTTCTAATCTTCATCTTGAGCTGATGCTCAAAGAATCGGATTAGATCCTGATAAGAAAGCTGATTGCCTCGCAAGACTTCCTGCATGCGCGTCGTCCATATCACCATTCGAGCCGTGGCTAAAACCTGCTGGACATTTTTGCATCTTTTGATCCTCCTCCTCTTATAGTCAGAAGGACAGAGAATGCATGCTGGGATATTTTTTCTTAACCAATAAGATGGGACGGTTTGCGTTTTGACATGACTCAGTCCAGATCTGCTGATTAAGGCGGTTTGAGCTGACTTGTCAAACTCTCTGCCTTCGGACAGAGAGGAACCCAGACGAGGTTATGCCGAAGGACAGGGTTACGTCTAGGGAGGTAGACAAGCCCGATCTCGTTTATATGGGGTTTACGGGGAATTTTTGTCCAAGCCTACGGGCTCGGATTTGCCCCACATAAAACACGGCCTTGTGCCACATCCTGCCTTGTGTGGAAGTGAGGTAAATAACCTCCGTCTAGATTTGCCTTAACTACTAGACAAACATACTGTGTTCACTTGGTCGACCTTGCTTTTGTGTACAAAAAACAACTCCTTGTTTGTGAATTCTTCTCCCTTCTTATCAATTATAATTTGCTTTAACAATATTCTTTGCTTGTTTGCATAATTGTCACTCTTTCATCCGTTTTTCTTTTCATTGCAAACTTTATTAATTCTGATCGTCTTATTCATCTTGCACTTTAACAATGCCTCCTAACCCATCATCTGCCTAGCCTAGCCGTGTTCCTTTATTGTCCTTTTTCCTCCCCTCCCCTCAAGTCTTTTCATTCGCATTCACCCGCTGTAACTTACTGTGTCGTCGTGACATTATCGCCTTTTTAGGGTGAAATGATTTTAAAAAAATGTTCAGACGAGTTCAGTTCTCTCGTACAGTTCAAATCTTCGAAGCCAGGACTTGCCTTGCCATTTCCACAGAGTCGATTCACATTCATTTCCTCCGTGTTCCAAATATAAGAACGTTTCACCCACGACAGTTTTTATTCCAAAGAACTGGAAAACTTCATCTTGACTTGATGAAGCCAAGGGTGAATCTTTACCCGCATTATCCTTATAATCTTCGTTTCTTACCACGTCATCTGATGTGGTAGGACATCTAGTAGTTAAGGCAGATCTAGACATGAATCAGCCAAGATCTGCCTTAACTATTAGACATACTGTGGTCGCTTGGTCGGCCTTACTTTTGTGTACAAACACTAACTCTTAGTTTGTGATTTCTTTCGCCTTATTAATTTTCATTTTTGCTTTAACTGTATTGCTTGCTTGCATGATTATTACTGTTTCCTATTTTTTTTTATCAATTCTTTATTTTCATTGCAAACTTTATTAATTCTGATCGTGTAATTTATCTTGCACTATAACAATGGCTTCTAACTCATCACATATGCCCTATTCTCGTGATTTGGGTTCGTGAGGTTTAGCAAAGACCTCTCTACAATTTGATCTTTAATGATAAGACGCAGGGTTATTTTTAGGAAATTTCTCTGGGCAGAAAATGTGGCATAGCATAAAGGAAATACAGTACTCATCTCTGAAATGAGATACTAACTGGAAAATTCAGTTTTTGCGCCAAATCACATTTGCCTTTATGTGGATCCAATTCAATAGTCACTTTAAAAATTCTTCATTCAGTGTGGGTAATCTTCGAGACCTAACTTGACGGATATGTCATAGTAACCATTTAAAAATTTGTTAAACCACAGGTGACACCTACGAGCCTTCTCTTTCTCTGTATAGCGATTTAGAAAGCGTAGCTTACATGTGGCACAAGGCCATAATTATGGAACATCCAGCTCACTACACAGACTTAATTGATCCAGCGAGACAGGCTTGCAAACCATTACACCACGTGAAATCCCCCTTCTCTTCATGTGTATACACAACACAAATACTTTTAATGTCTTTGTGCCCTTTAGGAAATCATATATTAAACAATGTCGAATTTAGCGCTTCTTAGTTATGATTCTGCATAAGGTTAAACTCTAAAATGCACCATAATCTATCCTCTGCCATTTAGGAGAATGATATATTATCTATAGTCGCAATTGACTACGTTTCTGTCTGGGTTCTGATTTACTCATAATTCATAGCGGTGAGATAGGTAATTACTTACCTTATATTAACATATTGAAAACTATACTTTTAAATAAACTTATTAAAAAATTATCTTAACTATAATTTATTGGAGAATATTTTATACGTATTTTCTAATTATTGTTTTATGCTATATTCTTTGAAGAATGCTTTACATATAGATTTAAAAAAAAAACCTTTTACTCCATATGTCGGTAAAAAAACTCTGTCTGCGCTATTTTTAAACTAGAATCTTTTTTTAAGCTCGGATTATTGAAGAATCTTGAAATTATTGAAGAATATGTTCTCCTCATAGTTCTTAATCTTTTTAAGTCATATTTATACTAGAATGAATCTTGCTAGCCATATTTTTCGAAAAATATTTTTAACCGCACATATTAAAAAAAAATCGGCTATATTTGTTGGAGAGTCCTTTTAAATTATATATTTGAAGATTCTTTTTGAGCCATGAAGAAATTTAATTTTTAAGACATTTATTGAAAAAAAACTTTTAAAGCCATATTTATTGCAGAGGTATTTTAAGCCTTACTTATTGATGGGTATTTTAAGTCATATTTAGAGAAGAATCTTTTTAATCAGTATTGGAAGATAGCAGCAACCCACATATTTCTGAGTGAAAGCTCGGAACATTCCAAGACCCGCCATCTTCCAAGACCCGCCATCTTCCAAGACCCGCCATCTTCCAAGACCCGCCATCTTCCAAACCTCCAACTTTCATGAACACGAATGTTATTTTAAGCGATACATATTTTATCAATGTAAACTAATATATATTTTAAATCGGAGAGCAAATTAATTTCAATTTGACTGGTTGATGGTGTTCATTACTAAAAGCCAAGTCATAGTGCATGCCCCGACAGAACGGGAGGCCTATCCGTTCTGAGTATGACAATAAACTACATCCACGTCCTGCAAAAGACGATAAACTATATGCAACAGCAAGGCTTCCGATCAGGAGGCTTTGAGGAGCGTGGAACCACCTGTTAATTGCTGATGTTCTCAGGTCCACCTTGACCTGGGGTGTTAGCAACTGTTAGAGTCCCAGCTATGGGTAAATAGTTTACTCCAAACTGGGATCAAAACACTATGAAATTGTAAAAATAGGTTTTAATACCAGCAATACATTTTTGCAAAAAGAAATATTACCAGCATTAAAATTACTGTCGTCATTAAATAACCAATTGAGGTCCATGGTCCAATATGCCGTAAAACAAACCAAACCAAACCGGAGGCCTATCTCAAATCTCGTCATCCCACTGGGATGAAGTTTTAGTTTGGGTTTGTGGTAATAGTCAGTTTAAGAAATACAAAATAAAACGTAGAGATCAAGAGCCTGAAAAATTTGGCTCAAAAACTAAATTCTCTTTATCGTGATATAATTTCCCTTTACTAAACTCTTATTATAATTAATGTATGATTTGGCGGATTTTCGGAATTATGACAGTATTTGTAAGAATAAGAAATAAATGTTAGCTGTAACAACTTTCATGAATTCAAAAGATAGTTACCCAAACATAATGATTAGAAATCTGATTCAGACAAGCAGTATAACCCGTCTTCGACCGGGTGTTTCATTACTGGGAATTTATTGCCGTTTAATTGGAACAGTTTAAGTTTAAAATCAGCCCATCCGAAAATCAATATTAGTAACAACAATTGGGTGCAACTCAGGAACAACCCCAAAAGAGGGTTAACAATTTGAAGTGGAGGTGGACCTGAAAAGCGACGTTTTTGTGTTCTCAATATTGCAAGAAAGGAACCGCTTCTATGGACCGTCATGTTTTTTTAGCTTTTTTTTTTTTTTTTTTTTGAAATGGGCCGTTTTTTATGTTCTCAGTCTTGCAAGAAAGAAACCTCTTCCATGGACCGTCATATTATTTCGATTTTTTTTTTTTTTTTTGAAAAGGACCGTTTTTTATGTTCTCAGTCTTGCAAGAAAGAAACCTCTTCCATGGACCGTCATATTATTTCGATTTTTTTTTTTTTTGAAAAGGGCTGTTTTTTATGTTCTCAGTCTTGCAAGAAAGAAACCTCTTCCATGGACCGTCATATTATTTCGATTTTTTTTTTTTGAAAAGGACCGTTTTTTATGTTCTCAGTCTTGCAAGAAAGAAACCTCTTCCATGGACCGTCATATTATTTCGATTTTTTTTTTTTTTTTGAAAAGGGCTGTTTTTTATGTTCTCAATCTTGCAAGAAAGAAACCTCTTCCATGGACCGTCATATTATTTCGATTTTTTTTTTTTTGAAAAGGGCTGTTTTTTATGTTCTCAGTCTTGCAAGAAAGAAACATCTTCCATGGACCGTCATATTATTTCGATTTTTTTTTTTTTTTGAAAAGGGCCGTTTTTTATGTTCTCAGTCTTGCAAGAAAGAAACCTCTTCCATGGACCGTCATATTATTTCGATTTTTTTTTTTTTTGAAAAGGGCCGTTTTTGTGTTCGCAATCTTGCAAGAAAGAAACCTCTTCCATGGACCGTCATATTATTTCGATTTTTTTTTTAGTTCAGTGCCATACATATTATTAGGAAATTAAATCATAATTATTTTGTTTAGCAGCATATCAACATCTGTCTATATTTCTGAGATGAGGTATTATGTACACTATTTACATTATTCGGATTATTGTCCTCATATTTATTACGTTTACGTTGTACGTTCCGGCCTTCTTCAAGCGGTTGGAATGTCTAACTGAACCCTTTATTTCACTCACTGGGGTACACAGTTCTAGTTCCACGTGCCATGTTTAATGGATGTCAGTTATCTCTTGTTACTTCCCCTCTCCAAGTTCCCCACTGCCTCAACAGGGTATTGAACTCACACTCTTTGGGTCCTGTCACTGGATCTAACTAACGCTTTTATCCACTTTGCGATGTATCCAGCATATCAACCTCTGTATGTTATTTAATGCCGAAATCTAAATATTATCAACGCATTTTTTGGGGGGGTGGGGGAGAGAATTTTTTTTACTGACAAATTTTTTTTACCAATTAACAAATTTCTTGAAGGGAGAAGAGTTAAATTCATAACTTTCCCAAGGTTATTTGCGCGGAATTGGATATAACGAACCCAACGGGAATTGGAACTCAGCTCACCAATTAATAATTCAGAGCCATTATCCATTACATCACCCGCACATCCATGCTTACAACACCTGGTCTTCCCAACAGGCTCAACATTGATTAGATTCGGTAATCGTACGGGAACCGATGTTTTAATGTGGCCGGAAGGTCTCAGAAATAAAAGTTAATTGTAATTTTTTTCTATAAAATCATAGAGTAACACTCAAGATAGGAAAACTTTTAAACTTATACTCATCTTCATCAACTGGAGATCCACGACCAGCCTTCGCTGTACACTGCAGTTTTCATTTACTCCTTTAATAAACTCGCGTCTTCAGTAAACTACTCAATGTAGATACGTCCTGATCTCCCCTTGTGTAGATTCCTTGATTAAAGCTTTGTCAATAATTCCTTTCTTGTTTGTACAGTAATTTTCACTAAAATTTACTCTCCTCGCACTAAATGGAGACGTCAAGTTGGGCAAGTTACCAAAGACCATTTGGTTCGTCATATGTTGCTACCAACCGAAACACCTATTTAGAAATTAGACGTATTTGGGTGTCCTGGACATGACGATAAACTACATCCGCCTCCTGGGTATGACGATAAACTACGTCCGACAGCAAGGCTTTGAGAAGCGTTGAACCATCTATTAATTGCTGGTGTTCTCAGGTCCACCCTGACTCGAGGTGGTAGCGCCTGTTAACGTCCCAGCTATGGGCATATCTGATACCAGAAATACTTTGTAAAAAATTATTACCAGCAATATATTTTTGAAGAAAAACTTATTACCAGCAATATATTTTTAAAATAAATTAAAACTATTACCATCTATACATTTTCTTTTAAAATATTACCAGCAACATATTTGGGAAGAAAAAATATTATCAGAAATAGAATTTTTAAAGGAAAAAATATTTCCAGCAATACATTTAAAAAAAAAAAATATTGCCAGCAATAAAAACTTTGTCAGCATTAAATAACCCATTGTGTTTGCTATGTCGTACAACAAAACAAACCGTATTTGGTATTTCCTATATACCAGAGGTGGATAAACATGCTTATTGTAAGGCACATTTATAGAAAAAGTTAGGTGTTTAAGAAGCACATAACAAACGAGAATTTTATTGTTACTTGGACATCTTGTCACAAAATATTGTTTCTAAAACAAGATTGAAGGAAAGAATTCGTTTTTAGAACGTCTTAATTTCCAAAGAAAGGGTATTTACCTTACCTCCTCGCGAGGCAGGATGTGGCACAAGGCCGTTTTTAATGCGGGGCTAAACAGAGCCCGTAGGCACGGCCAAAAATTCCAACTCTATAATTTCTAAAGAAAACTGTCTCCTGGTTTGTATAATTTGGTTGCACAGTTTTTTGTGGGTTTTTTTACCACTCTTTTCGTTGGACTAGGCAACAGCCTGTCAAACACTGACCAACTTTTTTCTCGAGAACATCAGTTCGGCTGGTGATAGGCCTGAATCTATTTTCGGATTTTGGAGTAATTCTGTAAACCGCTAAAAACAATTGTATACTCTTTTTATCAGTGTCCATTCCTTGATTCTTTTTTAGAGCTCTTTTAAAAGTATCCACGAATCTTTCTACTTGCCCATTTAATCTAGGATGGTAAACAGAAGTCGTAATGTTGTCTATGGACAAAGATGTGCAGAAATCCTTATATTCTCTGCCGATAAATTGTGCCCTGCTGTTACTAATTACAGTTTTCGGTACACCGAAACGACTAAAAAGCTCGTTTAGTACACTCATAGTATTTGCGGATGTGGGCTGTATACACTTGAATATTTTCGGTCACTTGGAGAAACTGTCCACGATTATAAGGTAGCAGTAACCATTTATAAGTTCAGCGTAGTCGATGTATAACCTCGTCCAAGGGACATCCGTTTTAGGTCATAGCTGAGTTTTATTGGTGGTGCTTTTGCTGCAAGTTGACAACCTCTACACACTTTTAGCATTTTTTCAATATCCAAGTCCATCCTAAGACAATACGTATAGCTACGCATTAATGATTCCATTCTTGAAATGCCCGGATGACCTATATGAAATGACTTTAGGATTTTCTTTTGCAGTGTAAATGGCATTACCCTACTATCTACATATAATAGAACTTGCTCGCAGATTGAGAAAGTTGATATTTTAGATCCTTTTATAAGTCTTTCTTCATTTTTTTAATGAATTCGTCCTTCTCAACTGCTTTTTATATATCTTCTAGTGTCACAGGTAACTCCCGAATTGTATTGCATAGTAACACGGATAATTCTTTGTCATCCCTTAAAGCAGTTATCATCGTGTCTTCTAACGGTTCTGCAAATTTTGAAATCAATCTAGACACACCGTCGGTGTGTCCTCGTCTTTTCGTGGGTAAGTATTTCATCTTAAAGTCGTAGTTCAACAAGATTATTCCCCAGCGCTGTAACCTGTTAACAGAGTGCGTGGATATACCCTTTCTTGATCCAAAAATTGTTAATAAAGGTCTATGATCCGTCTGTAATGTAAATTTCCTTCCACGGATGAAGCTGTGACATTTTTTAACCGACTAAATTATGGCCAG
This sequence comes from Acanthosepion esculentum, assembly GCA_964036315.1. Taxonomy (NCBI): domain Eukaryota; kingdom Metazoa; phylum Mollusca; class Cephalopoda; order Sepiida; family Sepiidae; genus Acanthosepion; species Acanthosepion esculentum. The sequence goes on along the minus strand of OZ038486.1, from coordinate 19,465,450 downwards.
GCTTACTTTCTCTATCTGGTTATAACTTTTTTCTGCAGGAAGCAGGTTTCTGGAAGCATGGGCTATTGATTTTGTAGTCCCATCTTCAAAATTGTGGACAATTACCTCTCCGATCCCATAGTTGCTAGCGTCTGACGCTACAATTATTTCTTTTTCCGGATCAAAATGCGCTAACGTTAAATCTGATACAAGACAGCTTTTTATTTTATTTTCTGTGAAGCATCTTCGCATTCTTTAGACCAAATCCATTTTGTACCCTTTTTCAATAAGTTATTCTATGGGGTTCTAATATCATAAATTTTGGGAAGTAATAGTTGACCATACCTAAAAACGCATGAAGATTAGTTCCCTGGATCTGAAATTTTCGATGGTTTTAAAACAAAAAATTGAGAATCACAAACCAATTTGATCTATAAAATCTGCTAGCCTCTCTCTTCCCCTCTCTCTCTCTCTCTATATATATATATATAAGGGTGAGATTATAGTTGTTCAAACGAGAGAAAAGAGTATATATATATATATATATATATATATATATATATATATATATATATATATATATATATGATGAAAAATATGGAAAAGACAAAATCCGAATATGCAATTTTACTGTTTTAATGTTGTTTTACTGTCGACATCAGACGTTTCGATCTAGTAGACCATCTTCAGGACATGGTTATTAGAAACATACTTAGGACTAGACGATATTTAAGACAACATGAAAAGACGATAGACACAAGCATGTTGACTTAAATATCGTCTAATCCTAAGTATGTTTCTAATAACCATGTCCTGAAGATGGTCCACTAGACCGAAACGTCTGTCGTCGACAGTAATCAACATTAAAACAGTAAACTTGCATATTGGTGGTGGCATATTTTTAATAGCTTCGGCCCTTTCCGGGTCCAGCCTTCTTCCGTTCTCGTCGATTACTTGCTCCAAATATTTGATCTGCTTCATGAAGAGCTCGCATTTATCTGAACTTAGCTTGAAGTCATATTCAGAAAACTTCTGGAACACTGCCTTGATATGTTTTTTTGTGCTGTTCGTTGTTTCCACTATTTACCACGATGTCGTCTACGGACGCTATGGCATATTCTAGATTTGGTTTGGTTTGTTTTGTTTTACGGCATATGAACCCCAATGGGTCATTTAATGCCAACTTTTTTCCTGGTAATATTTTTCTTTTCTCAAAAATCTATTTCTGCTAATATTTTTTTCCTCAAAAATGTATAGCTGGCAATATTTTTTTTTCAAAAACGTATTGCTTGTAATAGTTTTTTTTTTTCTTCAAAAATTTATTTCTGTTAATAATTTTTTACGGTGTATTTCTGGTATTAAAACCTATTTTTACACTTTTATAATGCTTTTTACCTCAGTTTCGGGGTTAATAGTTTGCCCATAGCTGGGACCCAAACAGGTGCTACCACCCCGGGTCAGGGTGGACCTGGGAACACCAGCAATTAAAAGGTAGTTCCACACTCCTCAAAACCTCCTGATCAGAGGCTTTGCTGTTGGATGTAGTTTATCGTTTTACCCTGGACGCTGATGTAGTTTATTTTCATACCCAGAACGGGGCACATTCTAGACCGGCTAACATGGTGTCCATTATTTGCTGGAACAAACTGGGAGCCACCTTTAATCCAAACGGGAGACGATTTAGATTGTAGATTTCCTTATGTGTATTAATTTCTAATAAATTCGAGCACTCTTCGCTTACTTTCACTTGTGGATATGCGCCAGACAGATTTATTTTGGAAAACACTTTGCCACCATTTAGCTTAGAAAAGTATCTTCCTGTGAATGTAAAGGATATGTGTGGTCTTTAACGCAGTCATTTAATCCAGTTGAAAAATCTGCGCATACACGGATCTTTGTATTTTTTTTCTTTACGTACACTGTAGGCGCAGCCCAGTTTGTGTAGTCAACTTTAGTAATTACAGCCCTTTTCTCTAAACTTTCTAGTACTTGATTTACTGAATCTAACGCTGAAAATGGAACTATTCGTTTTTGGTTTGAATACTGGTCTTATGCTGTCTTTAATTCCGAACCTGACCTCGGTTTTAGTGCATCATCCAAGACCTTGAGAAAAAACACGTAGAAATTCGTTTTTCAGATCAGAATTAAATTTTTCTGTTTCTTCAGATTTTTCCTTTACTGACAGGTCCACTTTGTTGCAAAATGTATTTACGGGTAATTTCCATAAATCGAAAAGCACGATCCAATCTGTCTCTTTATTTACCATTTATGATCCTCTGGCATTCCTCAGACACTTTCTGTAGCGTAATTTGAGAGTTTTGCTAAATAATTGTCACAATCCTTGATCTGATGTCTTTGTCCTTCGCTGTAAGTCCCTGGACGAAGATTAAACATTTAAACATGACGACTAATTTAAACAATTCAGATTATGAATTTACATTGCCTGCATAAGTTACAAAGCTCTCATTCTTTTGTTTTACAATGTTTAAACACTTGTATCGACTATGGAACAATCTGTCGCTTTCGTCGAAAATTCCTGACAAAAACTTTATTGTCTCCTCGAACGAGATTTCTTCCAGCTTTTTAGGTAAATTTAGGTTCGTGTATTTAGTGCATTCTGTACGTAATTTTTGGACTAAAAGGTAATTTTCTCCTATTCAGACCATTATTCGCAGCTTTTCGAAAGGATCGTCTCGTATGTACGAACATAAGCAGGGATAGTTAGTCCATTGTCCGGGTCATACTTGAATTCTGTATCAGGAGAAAAGAATCTGTAACCCCGTTCTTCTGCTATTTTAGATATTACGATTTCACACAATAGCTTAGTGTCTTCCGCTTCTTGTTTTAATAATTGCGTCAGTTCATCTTGAAAAATGTTTTGTGATTTTTTAAATTATTCTTGTTGCTTTTAACAACTGTTGATGTAATTTTTTGTTGCTGCTGTTTTACCTGCAAACTAGCGTATAATACTTTAGTCAATTCAGCCAGTTGTTCCATTTTTGTTGCGTAATTTCACTGAGTATTTTCAACGTAAGTTGTTTAAATCCGTAATTACTACTATTGTACGTTTTACAGAGAGTTTTGGGATCTTTCTCACCGTGAGTTTGAATCGAATCCTTGTCGAAAATGTTGTATCCTTAAAGAAGGTTACAAACAGACAACTCAATACTGATCTGTTTCAATGTATGGATTTACAAGTATCGTGACCTTTCTGGTGTCTTCCCAATTGCTATAATCGACAATCTTTTATACGATGCTGTCTTGTTTCTAAGTCTCTTTTCGGACTGAACTATCATATTCGACATCTATGAATTCACCTGTTAGCTGCTGGACGTTTATACGTCGAACATACATTACAATCACCATCATTAATAGAATTAGTATATACATAAGTAGGTGAAATAATCATTTTTGTACTTAAAGGGCATAATAAGATTTAGAATTCAGTGAAATGTAGATACTATAACAATCATGTTAATCATATCGTATTTATATATGAATAGAACGTCAGTTGAAAAGGACATAAGATCCTTTTCTATTCCTTTGCAATCAAAAAATATAAAAAAGAGTACATATAAAATGGGTCCGATATAGTGTTAAAACACTTACACACAATTATTTTAATTCTGGACTCTTTCTAGGGTCCTGTTATATATATACATATATATATATATATATATATATATATATATATATATATATATATATATATATATATATGTATATATATATATATATATATATATATATATATATATAAACTAAGGTTAAATAAAGACTTGGGTATTTTAAATTTTTATAAATATTTCAATAGTTAAACAAGAAATTTCTTGTTAGATATAGTAAAAAAATTTTTAAAACAACATCTAAAATATTACTACAGTTAGATTTGCGTTAGAAATATTCAGACACAGTTGCATTCCATATCACGTGACGTCCGCATCTCGCGACGGACGCTACTTAATGTAAACAAACTTCTGAAAACAGCCATTTCTGACGAAAGATCGGGGCCGATCTGAAATATCAAATATATATAAAAATATAAATAAATTTTTTCACAAACAAAAAAATTCCATTTTTTTTAAATTTGCAACTTTTCAGTTGTTTTTTCTATATTATATATTAAGAAAGTATACGTCGCTTCTCATTATGCTATATATATATATATATATATATATATATATATAGAGAGAGAGAGAGAGAGAGAGAGAGAGAGAGAGGATGTCCATAAAGTTCGTGTATAACTTTATTTGTATTTGCGATAGAAATAATCTGTAAAAAATGTTATAAAGTTTAATGTACCTAGTTTTGAGTACAGCTAAAATAACTAATGTGATTTCAGGCATTACTGTAAATCTGTTGGCAAATGTTTTCCGTGAACTGCAAAATCGTATTACCCTTTGTATTGCTAATGATGGAGGACATGTGGAAACTTAAATAAAATTTCAATAAAACCTTAAAAACCATAGATTTACTTCTTTCTAATCCTTTTTACAAATTATTTCTATCGCAAATACAAATAAAGTTATAATTTTTTTAAAGTGAACACGAACTTTATGGATACCCTGTACATATATATATATATATATATATATATATGTGTGTGTGTGTGTGTGTGTGTGTGTGTGTGTGTGTGTGTGTGTGTGTGTGTGTGTATGTATGTATGTATGTATGGGACATATGGTCGTGTAAAGCTAATAATATAATCTGTTGCATCCCGGCAAACATAGAAATTGTTTTTGTCAAGTTGTCTTCCAAAAATTATGGAACGAGAAGGCAGCCTGAAATAATGGCCGCTAGATGATAATGTCTTGAAAATAAATTGATTTATTTTTATGTCTGTTTGATGGTCGCCCTTTCTTTTTTTTCCTTTTTCTTTTATGTGTACGTCTGTGAAGATATATATATATTTTATTTATTAACTTCTTTACTGTTGTTAAATTGTGTTACCAATAAATGCAATTATATCTTTCCTGGACAAGTCACTTTCTGTAGACTTCTGTGCTTTGTTTAGGTTTCCTTGTGCTTAGACATTAGTGTTGAAAGATTTTTAACGCTTAAACAGGTACCATCGTCAGCTGATGGTGCATTGTCGGTCAGCATATATCATCTAACGATTATTTAATCTTCATACCAACGATACGGGCATCATTCATTTAAGGATCATGTCATGTGATCTGGCTAATTGTCAATTTTATGAGGTTACGGTTTTATTTTTATTTTGTTTAATCAATTCATCCCAAGCAAGGCGATAAAGACACTAAGGGGTTACTTGGCGAGTAAGAGAATGAGAAGACTTTAGCAAGGAGAAATGACAATAAAATAACAGGCTTCAAGAAGACACAAGACTGCGATTGCATTTAAATTTTTGAAGATTATAGGTGACAAAGAAACAAGAGAGTTCCACGAGTGAGAAATGCGAGAAAAGAGACTATGAGAATAAAAGTTACAGTAACATCTAGCAATTTCATCAATAAAATGATGAGACCAAATTGCCAGTCTAGTACTATTCTTAAATTAATGCGGTCATGGTATCAAGTGGAAGAGCTCATTAGAACAGATCTTTCTCCTCACTAAAGTCTTCCTGTTCCATTTTACTCCCAGTAACTCCTGGCGTCTTAGTGGCATTATCGCCTTGCTTGGGGTGAAATGATTAAAAAAAATTAAAAATAGGAGTCATTGCTTTGTTCGGTGCTACTAATGCAAGGATTGTCGCGATGTTACCGAATGAGTAATCTCCTCAACCACTTACGTTTCCTTTCTTTCACCATGCAGTCAGTTTTATACCCACTGCAGTGACAGGATGCAATCGATTTCTATTTTTATTTTCTTCAGGATAGTTAATTTGCAGTACTGTACAGTAATATGAATCTATTTTGGAGGTGTATGATGACATTTATTTGGTTTTGAAAAATATTGCGTCATCAATGATTGCAACAGATTTTTATTACACCCAGACACTATTGTCTCGACTGTCGATTAGTTGTCCTACGGCCATTGTCTGCGTTGGATGTTATTCCAAGGAAGTGTACGAAAATTGTAACGCTGCACGAACACACAGGCAAGCCTTACCAGTGAGCAAATCAAAGTATTATAAACTCTTCTGATTTAAAACCAATCTAATATCTGTGTTCAATCTGCAAGTAACGACTTCGTGGAATGCACATACGAAGTACTAACATGTGCACTGGGTCATGTTTCAAGAGAAAAGTACGAGAAACAAGTAAATAATAACAGAATTATTCATTTTGTTTTAATTAATTTGCACAAGGTGTATTTTGACTAAAGCTTTAATTATGTTTGTAACTTTATTAAATTGTTTTTACAGAGTTTTCTTGTTTACAGGAAGGAAAGTAGTAAAGTTAACTAATTCGAGGAAAAAAGAATGTATCCTAGTCAAATGAAACATGACAAAAAATAAGTTAAATTAATGCATGAAGAAATAGATAAACAAATTAAATGACTGAAAAGTCGTGACAGACGGTAATAAAACTGTATATATCTTTACATTTGTTTCTTTTTTTTATCTCGCCCTGTTAGAAACATGCGATCGATTGGACTGAATTGATATTTTTCACGTCTGTGATTTTCCTTTTTGATTTTACCTTTTTCTTCCGATAAGAGAAACGAAAAAGGAAATAAGAAAAATACCGAATCAACTAATCCTTTTCTAGCATTCGATACTCCGTTCTTGATGGAAAGCCAAAAAATTTTCAAAAATAAAATAAAAATAAATTAAGTATATAAATAAATACTTTTAACCCGCTGGGGTGGAGATGATAGCCTGAAAATCAAAACAACGAAGAAACATCTGCCAAACTAGTAAACAATGTCGAAAAAAAAATGAATGTGATTTTAGAAGACGTGACGTTTATTTGTTTTGCTTCTTTGTTTTCTTCTTTTCAAACGTTGTTACGTAACCAGGAATGCAAATGTGGAATATAACGGAGGTAAGGGGAATTTTCAGGGGGGGGGGAACTAAAATATCTATCGCTTATCAAAATATGATGGCCCAGTGGATAAAAGTGTGGGCTGAATCCAGTGTCTTGACCCAAAGAGATGTTCAATACCTGGCTACAGTGGAGGTGAACAAAAACATGACGAGTTGGGTTAAAAAGGGAGATAACTGATACTGAGATATCCGGAAGAGGCATGACATGTGGAAATAGAACAATCTACTCCGATGGATGAAAATTAAATTGTACGCGAAACCTATGAGTGAAAGTTAGAAGCTTAGTGAGGGCGAAGATCATCTTGAATATGCTGGAAAATAATCCTGGAATTATATATATATATATATATATATATATATATATATATATATATATATATATATATATATATATACTGAACGTATCCGACTTATGAGGGTCAAGCAGCTCAGTTCCTAGGAACCGACAGCTCAGACACCAGCACATATGATTTGATTATAGTGGTGAAGGCTTTTTGCAGAACCAACCACACTTTTTTAAGTATATATATATATATATTTTTAAGCGTATCACCCCAAGCAAGGCTGGAGGCCACTATCACGCATGGGGTTACAGAAGGGTTGGAGGAAGAGCAGATAGGAGTGGTAAAGGAGAGGATGTAGAGAAAGAGAAGGACGGAGGGTCGATCAAGGCAATGGGTTTACAGAAGATTTGGAGCGAGAGCCGATAGGAATGAAAGATGAAAGGATGTGGAGAAGGGAAGTGGATAGATCAAGGCAACTGGAGATATTGATTGACGCTACACTTAAACCGTTGGAGATTGTATTTGTCAGGGAAACAGTAATAGGGAAGGGGGTTCCATAGGCGAGATGTGCGAGACATGAAGCTATTGGAGTAGAAGAGACGTCTACATCTAACAGTTTCAACGGTGAAGGGGTGGAAACGGGATGCTAGCTTCGTAGGACGTTTAAATTCATGAGGCCTAGGGACAAGCGAAAGCAACTCCTCGGAGCAATTACCGTGAAAGTACTTGTAGAAAAAGCAGAGCGATGCAACATCGCGTCTGTGAGAGAGCGACTGCAGACGAGATGACAGATCAGGGCCAATCACATAGCATATCCGTCTCTGGATCTTATCAAGAACCCTGGGGCAACCAGCAGGGGCCCCAGACCATAAATGGCAGCAATACTCCATGCAAGGGCGAATGGTCGATTTATAGACTTGGAGGATTGATTCAGGGGAGAAAAATTTCCTGGCTCGGCACAGGGAACCAACATTTCTTGCGGTGGATGATGCATCTGACTCGATGTATTTGTTCCATCTCAGATCAGCGGACAGCGTGAGACCGAGCAGCCGCAGAGAGGAGCTCTCGAGAAGTTGGTCCTCAGACATTCTAATGGGATGCAGGGATGGGTCCTTGTGGTGGTTAATGGAGAGCAGTTTTGTTTTAGAGGCGTTAAAGTTGACCATCCATTTCTCTCCCCAGTCCACAACCGATTGGAGGTCCTTTTCAATTTGAGCTGCCAGGTTAATTTTGTCCGCCTCACTAGATTTGTGTTTGAGGCAGGAGTAAATAGTGGTGTCGTCAGCGTAGATACCGACTTGGGAGTCTATGAAGTCAGGAAGGTCGTTTATAAATATGTGGAACAGAGTAGGGCCAAAGATGGAGCCTTGAGGAACACCTGCGTTAGTGAGATAGGAGTTGGAGATGAATCCACTGAGAACAACATTCAAATCCCGGTTTGACAGAAACGATTGTATTAGGTCAAACAATCGACCTGTGATACCATAACCCTGGAGCTTGCGAAGGAGGCCGGCATGCCAAACCCTATCGAATGCTTTGGAGATGTCAAGGGCCACGGCACGAGCTTCGTGCTATATATATATATATATATATATATATATATATATATATATATATATATATGAACTTTATTTCAATCCATCAAGAGCTTGCGATCCTTAGCTCTGATTAATTAATGATGAACATGTCATTTTCGTTTATGATCGATTTCATTACGATTCTTCTGATAAGATTGGAGAGTAATTATGCATTATTATTGCTCAAAGTAGGGTTCAGTTGTGTTATACAACGCTCGGAGAATTCCAGTAAGATAACTTTAATCATTTCTAAGATACAAACTTAATCTAACAATTTTACTATTACACGATTTGGACAATTTCGTTGTTAGATCCGGTACATATATATATATATATATATATATGTATGCAGGTGTGCAGTGAAATAGGAAAGAACACGTTAGGTAGATAATCCGGTGTTCCTTAATATTTAGCTTTATTTTCAAAAGGACAGTGCTCCATACAGAAGTAGAGCTTATATTATAATAATATTTTTAGTTTTTAAAAATATGATTCCTCCGCTACATAAGAGTTCTCATGTTTCAAAAGCGAGAGCCGAGACCCCTAACATAATTTTTTAAGTTATGAAGAGTTAAGGCGTCTGGACCCGCTTCCTTGTCAAGCGAGAATTTGGGAATAAGCTATCTTTTGGTTAGCTGGTGTTTATAACTACGGTATCATTGGAACATTTCTTGCTATGGAAACGGCTAGTTTCGGCCGTTGAAGTTTGGTGGTTTAAGGGGCTAAGAATTAAGAATTAATTTTTATCTACAGGCCAGTCCCTTTCTAAAGAAGCGTATCAAGTTACAATGTCCAGAGTGTTTTTGGCTTATGCTAGTTAGACGGCGTCTTTTTTATTTATGGGTTTGCCTTGAGTCGTTGAGTGACTAGAAGGTTATGTTTCATTATTATCTATTTGATCTGTTTGTTTATTTGTTTATTTACATGGCTTTTTTTATCAAAGGGTTTTTCTCAATAATTATTGGGCTGAGTTTTTTAAGGCTTTTAAATTATGGATTTAATTTGTTTAAATCTATTTATTAATTATTTAATGCGAAAATCATTTGATGACGACAGAACACCGTTAACTCATGTCTATGGTTTAGTAACTTTTCACTATTTAGACATCTAATTATGTGCAGTTTTTCGTGTAGGCACAGAGGGCATGGGTCATCCCAGGTTTTACATGTTCTAGTTCTATTTATTATTTTCCATTTTACTTTCGGTGTTTTGTTCGTTTCCTTTAAATGCCAGTAGTATTGAGATAGAGATGTCTGACTTCTATTTTGGATGTTGTTGAAGGAGCTTTTGTGTTGTCTCCATCTAATTTTAAAATTATTCTTAGTTGACCCTATGTATAATTTTTCAGTATTAGGATTCTCCGTAGATGAGATGGTACATTGGTATACCACGGATTTAGTAAGGCATCTGTTTTCTAACGGGCAGTCATTAGGGTTTCTACAATCACATGATTTTTCATTTTTACTGTCTAGTTGCAGTTTAGGAGTTTTATTGGCACTGTTTTGGCATGGGTGTTTTCCTAAGATTTTACTATTATGCCTTTTTATTATTCTTTCTAGGTTTTCAGTGCAGCTGTAACTTAACTTTAGGCTATTCTTATTAAAGATTTGGCTTAGTTTGCTATTTTTGGGGAAGTGTTTACCTATTAAAGCTAGGAACTTATGGCCAAGTTTAGTGCTGACCATTTGGTTGAACGGAGGTGTATACCATATGACATTTCTTTTCCTATTCTTCTTACTATTAGTGCTATTGTTTGTATAGCTTATTTCAGCGTTTCTGTATCCGCTATTTTTCAAGGCCGTGTTATAAAACTTACTATGAGCTTGGAATATTTCCTTATTTGCAGAGTTCATGCTTATTCTTTTCTCTACTGATGTGGGTATGTGCTTAATTATAGATGGGGGGTGGTTTGACTTAGGGTGTACATACAGGGGGTTGGTATTAGGTTTTCTGTAGGGTGTGTAATTTTTGTTTACTAAGTCTAGAGTTAAGTCGAGAAACATGAGAACTCTTATGTAGCGGAGGAATCATATTTTTAAAAACTAAAAATATTATTATAATATATTATATATATATATATATATATATATATATATATATATATATATATATATATGTCATCCCTCTCCTTCCTCCAAAAACCCTTCGTACATCTCTTATCTCTTTACTTCCCCCTTTTTTATTTTTCACTTTTTTCTTTTCACATATCATTTCCGTTTAGTTGACCGATTAAATAGGTCAATGTCTGATCCTTACCACCTCCTTCCTCAATATTAAGTATTATAATAAAAAGAAATATAAAAATAAATTTTAAAACTCTCCCTTCCCTCTCTAAACTCGACCATGTCTCTCACATTACTACTCACCACCTTCTATGTCAAATTACATAAGCATAATACTACCCGTCAAAAGTGTAAATTTTAAATTCATTTTTCGTTTCACCTTTTGTAAGTGAAGTCTGAAGATCCAGAGAAAAATAAAATTCTCTGGTGAAATAAATTATTACAAATGGAGCCTTAAAGTGGTCTGTTTTTCTTTAAATTAAATTAATTATATATATATATATATATATATATATATATATATATATATATATATATATATATATATATATATCTAAGTGTTGCATCTAATTGTTGACTCCTATGTTCACTTTTATATATATATATATATATATATATATATATATATATATATATATATGCATATATATATATCCTAGCTAAAAGCAACCGGATGTCTAGCCACACTGAAGAGCTGTGATACAGCGAAACAGTCTGTTTGTGGATGGCAATAATATAGGCTCCTGAAAAATTAATTTCGGTTGAGCTCTCTGGGGAAGTGTGGGTTTGTAAACAGTGATTATTAAGGCTAATATAGCGTGACTCTTTGGCAAATGCGAATTGAGTCCTGTCGGCGACTGTGTGTTTATATAATAATAAATACGCTAAAATTCACCTTTCTCCCTGCCGTGCACCGACAGCTTAGTGGTAGAATTTCCGACTAACGCCAATTCAGTCGGGTTTCTATCCTAGCTAAAGGCAACCTGATGTCTAGCCACACTGAAGAGCTGCGAAACAGTCGGTCTGTGGATGACAATATATATATATATAAATGTTTTTTGTGTGTTTATTTATGTATGTATGTATGTATGTATGTATGTATGTATGTATGTATAATCAGAATGAAGCGGAAATAGAACAAGAAGACCATTTTTTCTTTGAGTAGTGATCAGTAAGCGAACAGAAAAAGATCATTATAAACCGTTCGTGTTCGATGCCGCTCTTTGACCATATTATGTTGCAATCAGAGTTAGTTATCTGTTCCTTCCCCTAAGCCATACTATCGTTTTCGGGCGGAATGGCAAGCCATCTTCATGTCTTCATTTAAACACGTAGCGCTTACGATGCTATTTTTCGACCCCCGGTATAGCACCTTCTTATTGAACCAAACGCTTGCATCAAAGTTTTCTGTCATTGATTGCGAGAACTAGACAATATGTGCCCTTGTTCACATGCACGTGTATTTACCCCTACATTAAGCGTGATCATTCTCTCTTCGTGGATAGATAGTCAATTATTACGCATGAGTTTGATCGTTACTGAATACCCAGCAATCATAGATTTATACTAGAATTTGTTAAGTACATATTAACAAGAAATCCTACTGTAGCGTAAATGAGCTTGTGGTCCTCTAGCGTCGCTCGTACAATACCTAATACTTCTTTTTCAATCCGCCATTCTTGAGTTCCCGCACTCTTGATCTGCTTCTCAATGCTTCAGCCCTCTTTTATCATAACAACGCCACGGTCGACTGACCAATTAGCGCTCTTTGTTTCGTCCCCAGTTACCCAATCAAATGTCATTCTCCAGTCCGACCAATCAGCACGCGACTTGCTATTGGTCGAACCACCATTACAGAATATACACTTTTGGAATTGTCTAAAGTGGGAAGGAGAGATTCATTTTATTTTCAAAGAACAAAATGCCGCTGCTACGTGTCGTGTATTGAGCTAAGGAACTTATTTTCCTTTATACTAGATGCAAGCCATTCTGACTCACTTGCTTCTATGTAATTGTTCACCACACTCACCTTGGAGTATTAGATAGCAAGTTAATCTGGCAGATCATTCCGACTGTGGTGAGCTGGATCTACATTTGTTACTCGACTCTCCTACTTCTCATTCAGGTACTGATCTTGTGCCAAACTAACCTGCTTAAAATAACGAAAAAAACAAGCGGGGGATAGATGAAGAGATTATTCACATTCATAATTGAGACGTCTATAAAACAAGAATGATGTGGGCACTACTAAAGTTAACGGGTCCGTTCGTAAAAAAATTGACGATGGTTTTGAACATTTTTGATAAATTTGCATTCATTGCAATCATGAATCTTTTTATGATTTTAGAAGGTGGGTCCAGTTTCTCACGCAAATACAGTCTCAAACCGATTCCTGACTTATTAAAAAGTTATCTCTACTAACTTATTATTTTATTTACAAATTCGAGTGGATGTGCGGGTGGTGTAATGGATAGTGGTGAGCCGAGTTCGAATTCTAGTCTTTATTACATTTAATTACTCACAAATACCTTTGAGAAAGGCATGAATCTATCACCTTCCCTAGTTATGGGTTAAAAAGTATTACTATCCTCAAATTATTGTTAAATGCAATATTCACTCGCCCAAAAGAATTGTTCTTACAACCTAAAATATATTTCGCCTTTAAATAAACTACAAGTGGTTGGTAAGCCGTAAAATACAATGTGTAGTTTGAAACTGCCTACAACTTTGATAAATGTGTACCACTCTGAATGGGAGTTATGTATGATCTAAGCAGCGTTTCAAATTTGAAAGTGCAGATCTTCTTTTATGTGCCGTGTTCCTTCAAGACGTAGGCGATCATGGTCCTCCACACTTGCCTGTCCTTTGTAGTTCTTAATAGATTTTTTGTTGTTGTCATCTCTCCTAAACCCTGTTCTGTGAAGCTAAATTAAGTAGGTCATGCGTTGTATTCTTCTGTCCCTCTTGACTTCAATCTGTCCTGTGAGTGTCAAATTTGCCAAGCCCACTTTCCTCATTTTTTGCCCTCTAAATTTCCACTGTCTCTTTCTGATGCCTAGCATAAGTGTTCATGCGCACTTCGAGGTAGTATAATGGTTAGAAAGT
>OZ038486.1:19388990-19446490 GCA_964036315.1 Acanthosepion esculentum | reverse complement strand
TCTTTAAAAGTTTGTCGTTGCTCATGTTATCCTCAATATCCTTCTGTAGAACCACGTTACTGTTGCTTCAAGTCTTTAAAAAAAAATCACACACATATAGGAGGACTGACATTACGTCACATTTCAGTACTGTTTTAATTGTTTCTGAAGAAATTTTCTTGTTTATCAGTAAATTGCTTAGCTGTTGGAAGACCTGTTTTGCTATCCCCCAAGGCACCATCAGAAACATATACTTGATGTCAGAAAGAGGGCGTGGAAAAACTAATACTCACATGACATATTGAAGGCAAGAGGTATAGAGGAAAACAACGCATAACATACAAAGTGGTCTTAAGTAAATTGATGGTGGAACAAGGTTTAGATAAGACAAAATTTATTAAGAGTTGCAAAGGACAGGAAATTGTGAAGAGCCATGATCGCCTTCGTCCTGAAGGGACACCGTACATAAAGAAGAACGAGTGGAAGAAGCAAAGATACGCGTTCAAAACACTGCCCGCTCTAAACGAAAATGAGATGAAAATGTCGTGTGGAAGAAAGAAAACGTAGAGAAGAAGAACGGTAACAAAAATGAAAACTGCAGAAATGTGATCGCACTAAGCTTGAAATATTTTTATCGCTTCTTGTCGACAATCATTGCGCATGCGTGCAGAATGTGCGTTTGCCAAAAAAATCGAATAAAAAATCCTGCAGTCGATATGCCACTGTACCTTCCGGTAAGAAGACGAATTTCGTTGCACACATCATATACGACTTCAAGCGCCAGAATGCGAATATGGTTTCGCCGGATGCAGTTAATAAAGAAAAAATATATTAGGAATTAAATGTGAAAATAAATAAAATATCAAATAAATGAAAACGAAGAAGTTGATGAAAAACTTTAAAATAAATCACAGTTATTTTTTCTTCAGATAAAAATACAAACATAAACTTTAATGATAATGAAATATGCGCGTCAAATATTTTTTAACACACCTTTATAGTTTAAATATTGCATATTTCAAAACAGTAGTTCTGGTTCCAGTATAGTAATAAAGACAAAAATAAACAGAATATTAACTTTAGGGATGCTACTTCCAATTAAAAATAACTAGCACGTCCATGTGTTCTCTTTTCAGAACTCTGGCGATCACGGCCCTCCATAACTTTCATTATAGGTTTTAGCAATGCTTGTCGTTCTACTATCCTTCCTATTCCGTTTTCTTTCAAATGAGGCGGAGATTTGGGCGATATTATTTTTCACGCATAATTGCCATGACTTAAATAACATGATCCAATAGAGAAATAAATAAACTTTCACCGATAACACTGATTTATTTGCCGCTGACTTTGATCCGTCTTAATGAAACACTCTTCTATACAGGATGTCCATAAAGCTCGTGTGCACTTTAAAAAAATTATAACTTTATTTGTATTTGCGATAGAAATAATTTGTGAAAAGGATTAGAAAGAAGTAAATCTATATTTTTTAAGGTTTTATTGAAATTTTATTTAAGTTTCCACATGTCCTCCATCATTAGCAATAGAAAGGGTAATATGATTTTGCAGTTCACGGAAAACATTTGACAACTGATTTACAGTGATACCTGAAATCGCATTAGTTATTTTAGCTATACTTAAAACTAGGCACATTAAACTTTATAACATTTTTTACAGATTATTTCTATCGCAAATACAAATAAAGTTATATTTTTTTAAAGTGCACCCGAACTATATGGACACCCTGTATACACACACGCACGCACACACACACTCACACACACACACACACACATATATATATATATATATATATATATATATATATATATATATATACAGGGTGTCCATAAAGTTCGTGTGCACTTTTACAAATTTATAACTTCATTTATATTTGCGATAGAAATAATTTGTAAAAAGGATTAGAAAGAAGTAAATCTATTTTTTAAGGTTTTATTGAATTTTATTTAAGTTTCCACATGTCCTCCATCATTAGCAATACGAAGGGTAATACGATTTTGCAGTTCACGGAAAACAATTGCCAACTGATTTACAGTAATGCCTGAAATAACATTAGTTATTTTAGCTATACTTAAAACTAGGTACATTAAACTTTATAACATTTTTTACAGATTATTTCTATCGCAAATACAAATAAAGTTATAAATTTTTTAAAGCGCACACGAACTTTATGGACACCATGTATAATCCGTCTTAATGAAACACCCTTTATTTTGCTTAAAACATCCTTGTTACATCTCCAGTTCATTTTATCCTCGGCATTCTTCTTTTTATAACCATATTTCTGTTGCCTCAAGTCTCTTCTTCATCTGTGAGGATATTATTCATCGTTAGAGGGGAAATAATATTCAATTGCAGTTCAGAACTCTTTTCTTTGTTTCTAATGACTTTTTTTCTGTTTCCTAATACTTTGATTATATTTGGGAAGAAATCATTTTGCTTTTCCAATTCACCTTCTATTTAATATCTTTCCAATTCCTTTTTCTGTCAACCATTTACACAAGCTCATGTTTTCCTCTGTTTCTCTTGATTTTAATATTACCTGCGAGTGTCTATTTTTCCAAACCTTCTTTCATCAGTATGTGCTCTAGATATTCCAATTGTCACTTTTTGAGTGTAAACATCGTTTTTGTTCGTAAAGGGTGTCGCAATAAATTGGTTCGATTTTAAATGTGAATTAAGTTTAAGCGTCTAATGATTTTTTTTCCTTTTTCTTTCAGATTAGACGGACATGCCAGGTCATGGCCAATATCATCACAGATACTTCTTTGGACTTAACAAGAAACTTTTAGAAAGCATGCTACCGTTGACAGTTCACACTAGCATAGACAAATTTAAAAATCGCACACTTCAAAAACACTTCTCTGATTTCTGCAACATAATGGTGATTTTTCAAGAAACAAAATAAATAAAAATGATATTGTAGCATTTTCATATTCGATCCATTTTTATAAATTTCGTAAAATATTGATTGCTAAAGGACAGTTAATAAGTAATCAGATCTGTGTCTCGTCTTTTTGTAGATATGTTATGGCAGTAGTCAGCACAACAGGTTTAGAATCTAAAAGGGTTCGAAACTATTTATATTAAGTCTATGCAACCTTCCCTCTGCATGCAGAAGGAAAGGTTGATGGCTCTTAACATTATCTCTTTGTGATTCTTATTTCTGATATCATGGTAGTATATTTCTTTGTCATGCTTTTGCAGTTGTGCACATATTTCCGTTTATCATCGCTTGAGCACTGGCAAGTGAGGATTGATAAACGGTTAGCTATTTTTCTACATGTATTTGCTATGTGTTTCGATTCTCAACTCTACAATATATATATATATATATATATATATATATATATATATATATATATATATATATATATATATATATATATATAATATTATTAGTAGTAGTAGTAATCTTATAAGTGTAAGTAACTACACTCGTTTCGGACAAGCTTCGTTTTCTCGATTTGCAAATGATCAACTCAATATCGAAGGAAAAAAAGGTATAAAAAAAGAAAGAGCCAACAACATGAACGCCTGTCGACAACAATCGTTCAGCATGCAGGTCCAAAGCCCAAAGAAATAAAACTATATATATATATATATATATATATATATATATATATACTATTATCTTTCTGTTTTTTAATCTATTTGGATACACTGTGCGAACATACAGGGTGGGATGGGTAGAATTGTCGCCATTTTATATTTTTTATTTCGCGCATGCGCTTTGTTTGGTTTTTGGTTTTGTCGACTGCACCGTATAGTAGGGTCAGTTGGGCACCGTCTGTGAGAAAAAGAGTACCATTACGCAATCCACTCCGTTAGACATTTGAAAACAGATTGCTGTACTGCTTGGCATTCGCGCCGGAATCTCCAATACGAACATTTCAGATTGTTTGGGTTTCAATCTGACGACAGAGCAGAGGATTCAGAAAGATTTGGAAATGTCTAGTGGTGATTACGAAGGTGTTTGGAGTATTACCAGTGTTTTCAATGTTATGCTACCGTTCATCTTCTCACAGGGCTCCAGACTAGATACGAGAGGCCTACATCAAGTGCCTTGCTGAGGCAGTGCTGCTCTGGGTCAAGAGGGTGGCTGCTGAAAACTTTATATCTGGCAACAGGACTTTGCACCATGCCAGAAAAGCACGGGAACCCACTCATGGCTGTCGGAAAATTTCTGAAACGACATCATCCTTTACATCTGGCCACCTAACTCCCCCAGACTTCAAACCCCTTGATTATTATGTGCGGAGCTCAGTTGAGCGAGAGACCAACAAAATTTTTTGTGACACCAAAGATGTCCTGAAGTCAAATGGCAGCATTCATCAACTTAATCAAGGAGACCGTCCAGAAGAGATGCAGGAGATTCCGAAGTCGTCTGGAGGCTGTTGTTGAAGCCAATAGCGATTCTATTGAATAAATTCACTCTTTCGTATTTTGAGATATTATTGCGTAATTTTGGTAAATATATATGTTAAAATGAGATGTCAGTGTAATTTTAATTTTTGTGTAATTTGATTGATGATTTATCCATTACAACATGTATAAGTTAAAATAAGATTTTAAAAGGATAATAAAATCAACAACTACCTCGGAATTTTTTTTCGACTAGTTTATCAAAAGACAAGTCGAAAAAAATCCCGCCTAAAAAATCCAGCCTTTAGTAAAAGGGAAATTGTAATCATATCTTTTAATAAAAAAGAATTATTTTGCAGTTCAACACTGTTTCGAATCATCGACTATTCCATTTAACCACTGACATAAAATTGAATTTTCCGGCAAACTGTCTATTTGTGACCCCGATCTGTACGGCCGATTTATTAGCTTCGTGACATTAGCGTTTAGTCGGATTAAAGGTTGCGTGACTCATGTCAGAAGATAAGCCGCACAGTTCAAGAATGACGACCTCGCATTTGAACTAATGGTCAGCATGATAGAAGGCAGATAATTCGAGCGACAGATCATGAAAGGATTACCCAATTGCTACGATGGTCGCCGTGTGGAACTTAGCCTGTGAAAGCCAGGATGGGGTTGGCGAAAGCGAGAACCAACATATAAGATTGCTTATTATGTATAAGAATAACTTTCTTTCCTTTTCTTCGCTTCAGGTTCTGTTTACTGCCTATTGTTCTTGATCTTCTCCACTGAGATTTTTTTTACTTTTGATCTTGGCCAAACTCCCCCTGCTACAGATTTCTTTCTGCCAATTTCTTTCATAATCGTTGAAAATCACTCCAGGGACCCCACTTCTCTAACATTTTTTTTAAAACTCCGGCGGACACAAATGCAAAGCATCAAGAAATGATCGAAATTTCTCAACAACTGTAATAGTTAATTTAAGCACTTTAAGCAATAAGCGTTTTTCATTTTCATCATCGTAATTATGAGATGAGACATTTTCTAGTAAACACAGAACAAACGACAAAAAACCTACAATAACAACAATTTCAAAGATGGCTGCGTGAAAATATATCTTTCTTCTCCGTTTGTCTCCAACTCACAACGTGTAAATATCGTACATAAATTTAGTGACGTAACAAAGAAAGTAATCAAGCAAAATTATCACAAGATACACTTCTGAAAAATGTCACTGGAAAACGAACAAAAATCAACCCCACAAAATGGTACTCGATTACGACAAAATCAACCAATCAAGAGACAACATTAGCAGTTACTCAAAGTGTACAGCCACAATAAAAAGTAGTTCACATCGGATACTAGCACCCTTTCCAATTTTTTTTTCTTTTAACTGGTTAGTCGAACAGCATGAACTAACTCAAGAGAAAATCATAGTTTTACCATAATAGAAATTTTAACATCCACCTATTGAAAGGTGAATTCGTCTCTGTGTAAAATTGCCAGAAATATATATATATCTTAATTCTTTTCGACTGCGTTTGTCAGTCATTGTTAACCTCTTCATTTAAGTAATAGAGTCAATCGCAACGATCACCAAGAGAAATCAGTACGCGTATCAACCACATATAACTAGAACAGTCCTCCGAACCACTGTGACTGCAACTACGTTTTATGAAAATATCAAACTACTGAGTACAGAAGCAAGACATACATAACTGTGTAGTCACGTCGCAATAATTTTAGGAACGTTAAAAGCTTCCTACCGTCTTATTAAAAAGGTGAACTACTCATTTTTCTGTTGTTTCACAAGAAACCTAACTATTTCCCCTTTCTCATTTATTCGAAAGCATGTCCCTTCACTTTCCACAAACTTTCTATTCCTACAGTCATTTCCTTTTCCCTCTGTCATCTCCTCCTTTCTCGAGAGCAAAGATTTCAGTGACTGTATAGTTTGCGATGGATAAAATGTCGTCTAAATGACGCTAAAATGAAAATAACTCTGACATCACATTTTAAGATATATTTACCAAACTTCCATAATAAATATCTTGAAATACAAAAGAGTAAATTTATTCGACAAAATCGCCGTTGGCTTCAACCACAGCCTCCAGAGGACTTTGGAATCTCACGCAACTGTTCTGGGCGGTCTCCTTGTTTAAGTTGGTGGATGCTGCCATAGTCCTTGCCTTCAGTTCATCTTTGGTGTTAGTGTGAGTTTGTTGGTCTCGCGCTCAAATGCGCCTCACACATAATAATCAAGGGCTTTGAAGTCTGGGGAGTTAGGTGGCCAGATATAAGGGGTGATGTGGTCACAGAAATTGTCTGACAGCTATGACTTGGTTCTCCTGCTTCTGATAGGGTCTTCCAGCAGCCACAGGGATTGATCCAGGGCAGCATTACCTCTTAAAGGCACTTGATGTAGACCTACCTGTTGAGTTTGATGTCCTGTGGGAATAGGAATGAAGATCTAACGTCGCCATCACAAGTGATCATTCCAAAGACTTTCGTAATCAACATTAGCCTCATCCAGCTCTTTCCGAATTCTTTGCACTGTCCTCAGATGAACACCCAAACACTTTGAAATATACGTATTGGAGCTTCTGGCGCGAATGCCAAACAGTACAGCATGCCGTTTCCAAATGTCTAACAGAGTGAATTGTATAATTTTGGTCTTTTTCTCACAGACGGTGCCCAACTGACTCTACTATACGTTGCAGTCGACAAAATAAAAAACAAACAACGCGCATGCGCGAAATAAAAAATATTAAATGGCGACAATTTTCCCATCACACCCCGTACATACCAGTTCGTATAACAGGAAAAGACTATTGCAATTGTTAGAAAATTTGCCTAATGAATCTTTGCTGTGTTCTATTCTAACTTGTCCCTTATTCTTGTAGTCTTGTGCTGTAGTAAACTAAGTAACTAACTATAACTAAGTACGTTTTAAATGATATTTGGACACAAGTTCATAGCAAGTAAAGTAACAAATATGCTTTATGGAAAATCTATATTTCTTCCGTATTAAATGATTATGACACAAGTATTTTCTTCTTAGGATGGGTTTAATATTTGTACAAGAATAAATTGATACTCTACTCCGATTAAGAGTGGAGCTAATTAAACGTTTTTCCCTTGAAGATTTAATATATCATGTTAATGTCTAAAGAAAATGCCTACGGTTTACTTTTATGAAAAGACTTTGAAATCTGTTATAGACGATTATGCATGGAGAAAAGTTATTCCGATGTAAAATAACTGTTTTAAAATGAAAGAAATACAATCAAAATTTAACAACTGCTGCCAATACATAGAACAACATCCGTTTATTCCTTGTCTCTGCCTAAAGACTCCGTGTTGTAAATCACGAAACATTTCTGGAATTATAAGAGCCGCATGTTGGGCGAGAAAAGTTATTTGGCACGCAAAAGTCTGGTCTTTGATTTAAAGTCGATGTTCTTGTCTTTACAGATGGTTCTTAGTTTTCGATAACTGCTGTTTTGTTTGCTGCTTCTACAGGGTGCCCATAAAGTTCGTGTGCACTTTAAAATTAGGATTAGAAAGAAGTAAATCTATATTCTTTAATGTTTTATTGAAATTTTATTTAAGTTTCCACATGTCCTCCATCATTAGCAATACAAAGGGTAATACAATTTTGAAGTTCACGGAAAACATTTGCCAACTGATTTACAGTAATGCCTGAAATCACATTAGTTATTTTAGCTATACTTAAAACTAGGTACATTAAACTTTATAACATTTTTTACAGATTATTTCTATCGCAAATACAAATAAAGTTATAATTTTTTTTAAAGTGCACACGAACTTTATGGACACCCTGTATAATTTTTTCTATTCTTGAGCCGTCTTCATTGATAATTGAGCCTATATATTTGATTTTGGTCACTGCTTTAAGTTCATGACCACCGATGTTTATCTTGGTAGAAATTCATTTTTTATAGTTCGTAATGCCTTTGTTTGCTGGGGTTTTTTTGGGGATTTTTTTTTTAGTTTTTTTACGGCATTATGCCCCATGACCTTACTGGAGGTTGTTTCGTCAATACTCCCCACCAGACTAACGTGTACCTTTTTCTTTGTTAGCTAGACCATCTATGCCGACTGTAAAGTGAATGCGTGTAATGTTGCGACCTCCGATACGAACGATATTTCCTCATTTTATTGACATTACTGCTGCTAAAATGATAACACTGTAAAAACGGCACTAAAATAGTAATTTTATAGCTCTTTAAGCAGATGAAGACAGGCTGCAGAAATTTATCACTTACCTTCTTACATCAAGATCGGACGTTCCAGTCGGAACCAGAGTCACTTGTTACATTCATCTATTTGTCTTTAGCTGATATAAGTTTCAGATATATAAAGACAGACAGAAATAAATTGAAAAAAATTCTTTGTTCATTATAAAAAAAATTTAGTAGATCAGTCATCTATTTTCAGTTCTATATATGTCATACCTTTTCACTTCTACTTATTCCATATATATATATTTTCCACTTATAGATATATCATCTATTTTGTCAATCGAACCTATGTCATATATGTTTCAGCATTCAAGATGCCATATATTTTTCAGACACACATATGTAATTTTATCAATCTTAAATATGTCACATTTCTGTTATTTCTGCGGAGATGTCATATTTTTACGTCACACATGTCATGTCTCTAGTCGTAGATATGACATATTTTAGCCGTAGACATTTCGTATATATTTTTCATTTGTGTGTCATATATTTTTTTCATTCATACATATTACATATACATTTTTTTTCAGTCGTTGGTATGTCATTTTTCTAATCAGAAAAATTTTCAGGCGTCGATACCACATTTATTACGGCACAGATATATCATATATCTCTTCAGTTACACATGTGTCATATACCTTTTTACTCGTAGATATGTCATATATTTCACTCGTACATGTATCAGATACTTTTGCACTCATAAATGTTATATATCTTTTCGCTCATATTGCTGCCATATATCTTTTCAGTCGTACATATGTCATATATCTTTTCAGTCTTACATATGTCATATATTGTTTTCAGTCGGATATATGTTATTGTTGAGGGATCTCCCCTTTTACACAAATGGACTCACCCAAGGTATACATATACTACTGCCAGTGAATACCCGAGGAGACAGTCAGAGTAGTAGTAGTAGTAGTAGAGTGGAGTTAAGTCGGTCGGTAGAAGAGTCACACACAACGAAGAACGTAGACTCAGTAAGAAGTCATACAGCGATACGTCGATACCAAAGACTATATATATATTTTTCTACTAACCCGCATTCCTGGAACTACTAACCTGCATTACCAGTTTGTATTATTACGTTAATGCATTTATTTCCTATATTCATTCTTGGCGTTTGTTATTATTTGATATCGGATTTAATCTCGGAATCCACAACTTGGCGACGAGTATATCGAACTCACAAGGGAAAGAAAAAAAAAGAAAAACGAAAGATTCTCCCTCGTCGACAACAACTTGGCGACGAGTATATCGAACTCACACGGGAAAGGAAAAAAACGAAACAAAATTCTCCCTCTTTGTCCACAACAACTTGACAACGAGGAATTCGAACTCAGACGAAAGAACAATTTTCCCTTGCCGACCACAACAACTTGGTGATGAGTAATTGGGACCTACACGGAAAGAAAAAAAATCTCTCTTCTCACCACAACAGCTTGGGCGACAAGAATTTGCACTTCTCAGAGACTCAAAAGAAAAAAATTGCCGTTTTTTGCCAGTATCCACAACAACTTGGCAACAAAGATTTAAGAGGATTAAAATACTGAAAATCGAGTTTTTCGTAAGACTCTTATCATGGAAAAGTATTTTAGTAGAACTTGTAAAATACCAAAATGAACAGCAATTACAACTCCAAGAAAGACAAAATGAACAGGAATTCCAATTCCAAGAAAGAATGGAAGAGAAGTGGCAAAAGCAATTACTACAAACGTAGAAGGCAAATGAAGAAAGGCAAATGCAAAATGTAAAAAGACAAATGCAACTCCAGGAACTAATATTAAAGGTAGCAGGTAACAAACAACAAAATATCGAAAAAGAGGCGACTTTTTCCCAAGATGCAGTGTGGAATACGATAGAAACATTCGATTACTCCCTAGAAGAGGATAACAATTTCGGGGACTATTTCAGACGTTATGAAGGCATCTACAACATCGATTGTCAAAACTGGACAGAAGCAAGGAAGCTACGTCTGTCACTCAGAAAATTAGGAACAGAAGAATACACAAAATTTGTGGATTACATCTTACCAAAAAAGACAAATTAGTTAACGTTTGACAAAGCAGTTACATGCCTTACAGAGCTTTTCAGTCCAAATTATTTCATTATTTCACAAAAGGTGGAAATGTCTTAACCTCGTAAAGGACGAAAATCAGGACTATTCCACGTTCACCGCAATCGTGAACAAACATTGCGACGACTTTAAGTTGAAGGAATTAAGTCAGGACAAATTCAAGTGTCTTATTTTTGTACATGGTTTAGTCTCAGCTAAAGATAGTGAAATGCGCAAAAGAATGCTTTGAAAACTGCAAAATGAGCCTGGATTAACACTAACAAAACTATCAGAAGACTGCCAAAAATGCCTAAGTATAAAGAAGGACTCGAAAGATATCGAGGAGTCAGGAGTAGCGCATATATGTAAGTTAAACAAAAGTTAACGTTTTTCACCCTCCCCGGAAAGAAAACAAAAATTCTTTAATAATGAAAAAAGATTTTCACCCTCCCCGGAAAGAAAACAAAAATTCTATAATAATGGAAAAAGTACAACGTTTAGGGCAAATAATGACAAAAATCTAAGCAAATATAAGCTCCCCCCCATCTGCATGTTATCGATGTAAAGGACTACACTGGAATAAGGATTATCGTTTTAAATATAAAAAATGGCTAGCGTGTGGAAAAATGGGTCACAAGGCATCCCAAGTTAGGAACAGAAAATTTACTAGTAAGATAAGAGCTACTAGAATGCACGACGAAGACAATATTAACATAAGGAAATACGTAGAACTTGAGATTTTAAATAAAAAGATAAAATTACAACTAGACACAGGTTCGGATTTAACGATAATTAACCTACAGACATGAAGGAAACTTAATAGACCGACCATGATACATACACAGAAAATTGCTAAGTCAATTACAGGAAAGCGTATAAAATTCGAAGGAAAAGTGATCTTAAATGTCAAATTCCACGAAAAAACTAGAAAAAACTCAAGATATTCGTAATGAAAGATACAGAAAAATCTGGTGGGCACAGATTCGACATATGGGATTTATCTATCAGTTCTTTTTGTAAAAAGATAAAGTGCGAACCATCAAAAGCTATACAGTTAAAGGAAGAATTACATAATCAATTCCCAGAAGTATTTTCGAGCGGGTTGGGACGATGTAACAAATTTGCAGCTAGAATTGAATTAAAAGAAAACGTCCAACCAGTATTTAAAAAGAAGCGAAACGTGCCGTTTGCTACTATAGAAAAAATCGACAAAGAATTAGAGAGACTTGAACAAACTGGGATCCTTTAAAAAATAGAGTTTAGTGAATGGGCGGCACCAGTAGTCTATGTAAAAAAGAAATCAGGAAAAATCCGTGCATGCGCAGATTTCTCCACTGGGTTAAATAAGGCTATGAAAGACCATCATTACCCATTACCAAGCCCGGAGGAAATATTCACTAAGCTGAACGGCTGTAAAGTATTCTCTAAAATAGATTTAAGCGAGGCTTATCTGCAGATCCCAGTACAAGAAGAGAGTACGAAAATTCTATGTATTAATACACACAAGGGACTGTACAAATTCAACAGACTACCATTTGCGGTGAAAGTTGCACCGGCAATTTTTCAACAGACAATGGATACAATGCTCATAGGCCAGAATTTTGCGACCGCTTACTTGGACGATATTCTAATTAAAAGTGACAATGTTGAAGAGCATGCATCGCACATAAAGGAAGTTTTCAAAAGACTTCAGGACTTTGGGTTTAAAGTAAAAGGAAAAAAATGTGATTTTTTTCTTAAATGAAATCAAATACTTAGGTCATATAATTAATGAAAGTGGCAGAAAGCCGGATCCAGACAGGGCATCTGCGATAAAAAATATGCCTGAAACAAAAAATGTCGCAGAATTGCAAAGTTTCCTTGGCCTAGCAAACTACTACGGCGAATTTATCGAAAATATGCACAGATTGAGGGCACCCATCAACGAATTACTAAAAAAAAAGAACAAATGTAATTGGTCAGAAGACTGTCAGAAAGCGTTTAAGGAGATAATACAAAAAATAACTTCGGAGCTAGCACTAACTCATTTCGACCCAAAACTAGAAATTATTATCGCGAGTGACGCGAGCTCATACGGAGTAGGAGCTTGTAATCTGACAAGATGCGGTAAAAAGATACAAAGAAACCCGTAGTTCACGCATCGAGATCATTGTTACCAGCGGATATAAATTATTCGCAGATTAAAAAGGAAGCACTAGGCATAATATTCGCCGTAACTTGTTTTCACAGATATATATATGGGAGAGAGTTTACGCTTCAATCGGACCACAAAGCTCCTCTTACGATTTTTGGATCAAGAAAAGGATTACCAATCTACACAGCTAACAGACTTCTAAGATGGGGAGCTACGTTACTGAACTACAATTTCAAACTTGAGTTCTTACCATCGAAGAAAATTGGGCACGCTGATGGATTATAGCGATTAATACCTGCAAAATGCGAACCGCTGGAAGACTAGGTAATAGCGGCGTTGCAAGCCGAAGATGAAATCAGTACAGTGTTATACAATACAGTAAAGGAACTAATGTGACTTTGCTAGAGATAATAAGAGAAGAGGAAAAAGATGAATTTATTCAGAATCCCAAGAAAAAAATAGAAGAAAAAGAAAGGAATTTAGCAGACAGCTTCTCAATTTGTGATCACATATTGTTATATAACAAAAGAGTGGTCATACCAAAATCGTTACAAAGGCGGATTTTGAAGGATTTTCACTTAGGACATCCAGGAAAAAACCGGATGAAAGCACTTATGAGAAGTTTCGTCTACTGGCCTAACATGGACAATGATATTACGCAAATGATGGAAAGATGTAAAGGCTGGGCGGCTGCGGCAAAATCACCACCTTCTATACAGAAACCATGGCCTAAGTTGGATAGACCTTGGTCCAGAATACATGTAGATTATGCGGGACCCATAGAGGGTTACTACTACTTAATAACAGTAGATAGTTTCAGTAAATGGCCAGAAGTTTTCAGATTCAAACACCTGACGACAGAAAATATTATAAACTGTCTACATGACTTATTCGCGAGATTCGGCGTCGTTGATTTCTTGGTAATTAATAACGGTACAAAATTTACCTCCAGCGACTTCAAAGAATTCTGTGAGACGTACCAAGTAAAGCATATTAAGATAGCTCCGTACCACCCACGATCTAACAGGCAAGCTGAAAGATTCGTAGACACACTAAAGAGAACTCTAAAAAAAGCAGAGGATGTACCGACAGAAAAAGCTATTCAACAGTTTCTCCAAGTATACAGAATAACACCTAACGGGAACACACCACCTGGTCTTTCACCAGCGGAAGTGATGTTTGCCCGGAGAATACGGTCTGTGTTTGATAAGTTATTGCCAAACAAGAACAAAAACAAGCATACACTGACAGTACCCAAGAGATCATTTAAACCAGGAGAACGGGTTTACTTCAGGATGTGTAGGAACAATATGGCTTACTGGGAACCTGGCACAATAATTAACAGACTAGGAAATGTGATGTACACAGTACAAGGCGAAAAGTTTACCCACGGAAGACATATTGACCAAATATAAAAAAGACGGGTTGAGGAGCCAAACTCGTCACCCGCAGAAAATGACGATGCAATGGATGCAATCTTTGAAGCTTTTGAGATTCAAAGACCACAGGAAGACACAGAAAGTAGAAGGTCAAACAGGAAGAGAAAATTTACCGAACCTCTGATTATCGACCATAAGAGAAAAAAATACTAACTCCCCACTTCAAAAAAGGGATCTAAGGAGGGGGTGTTGAGGGATCTCCCCATTTTGCACAAATGGACTCACCCAAGGTATACATATACTACTTCCAGTGAATACCCGAGGAGACAGTCAGAGTAGTAGTGGAGTAGACTCGGTCGGTAGAAGAGTCACACACAACGTAGCATTTAGACTCAGTAAGAAGTCATACAACGATACGTCGATACCAAAGATTATATATATATTTTTCTACTAACCCGCATTCCTGGAACTACTAACCTGTATTACCAGTTTGTATTATTGCGTTAATACATTTATTTTCCTATATTCATTATTGGCGTTTGTTATTATTTGATACCGGATTTCATCTCGGAATCCACAACAGTTATATATCTTTTCACTCGGAGACATGTCATATATTTCCCACTCATAGATGTCATATATCTTTTCAGTCATCGATATTTATACATTTTCACTTGTAGATTTCTCATACATATTTTCACCCTTATATATGTCATATACCTTTTCAGTCGTAGATATATCATATATTTTCTCTTGTAAATATGTTATATGTCATTTCACTCATAGATCTGTTATATTATTTTCAGTCGTAGATATGTCATATATTTTCCCCAGTGGATATACCAAATATTTTAGTCGTAGATATGCCATGTATTGTTTTCAGTCCTAGACATGTCATATATTTTCAGTCGCAGATATGTCATGACTTTTTTCATTCACAGGATCCCTTTTAAGTTGTTACTATGTCATATATTTTTCGGTCGTAAATATGTCATTTTTTTTACAATCATAGACATTTCAGATATCGGGTATTCGACGTGGCACAATGGTTAGCAAGCATTCTGGTTAGACCAATTACGACTAGTTAGATCGATTGTCATTGGGTGACCCATATTTTCAGCCTTGTGTCACATCTAAGCGACGCTTAAAAAATCAATTTCATATTTTTTTCAATTTTTCACTTACCTGCTTACAATAAATGTCATGTTTTACATCACAGATACTTCATCTATCTCTTCAATTGTAGGTATGCAATATATTATTTCAGTCGTTGATATACCATGTGTTTGTTTTTTTTTTTTCAGTTGTAATTATGTCTATACGAGATAATCGGATTTCTAGTTATTTCGTCGATTGCCATGCGTGATAGACGCTTTCGATACATGACTGACGAGGCAGATGTTTTCCCGCCGTAGGTTATCATTTCTTTCTGCAGTGGACCAGTTGCCATCCAAGGATATGGAGAAATCTGCTGTTTAGTAGAAGAGCATTCATACCTTTCCCAAGGCGATTAGAACATAAGTGAATGTAATGGATTCGACTGAAATTCGAACTCGGCTCTACGTTTCCTCAATTCGATCCGCTATCCATTGCTCCACCGTACCTCCTTCTCGAAATACTGACCACGTATTACTTCGGTGCAACCAATATAACTGACTGGTGCTAATTGCAAAATAAAGATTTTTTTTTTATTTCGAATATATTTGAACGATACCTCAAGATTCTCCAATCGTTATCTCATGAAATAACATTATCTGAATTAGAGTTGAAACCTTTTCAAATTTATTGCTCAGTTTGATTTAACTATTGCAGCGATTATTTTTTACATTTATTTCTTTAGTTATCGACGATCATACTGGATTATTTCCAAATGGATTGCTCCAATTCTCTTAATTTATTTTCTTTCATGATTAAATCTGCAATTTAAATATCTTAATCCATCTTTGTATGTTTTTGCCAGTGTTATTTCCCTACATTTCTTAAGTAAATCTCTCCGAACCTCGTCTTTGTGCGGCATTATAATTTCTTCCATTCAATTATGCCTCCGCGTTTTCATTTTGTTTTGATGCAAAGGATCTTTATTTTTCAAACATTAATATTCCGTTCAAGATATTTTTCATTAATTCTCTCCCTTTTTTTTTCTAATTCTCGATTGAATTCAAACGTTTTCTCGAGAGTAGAACACATTTGAATAGATTCGAATCACCAACTGCTAAGAGTGTATTCCCCGGACATTTTTTTTTTAAGATTGAAAATCTGAAGCAAATGAATAGTTTTAAAAGCCGATTTTCTGTCGTTTAGCAAAAACATTTCGAAAGGTTAAAAATAAAATTATCTCTTGGCAACATATGCACGTGTTTTAAATTCGAAATTCTTGCCTGTAAGCAAAGTAGCTACATATATGCATATTGCCTTTGTTAATTCGGCCAAGTTATAGGGTTAAATATATATTTTGTTTTGTACCTCTGTGATGCTATAATCCGAGATTTTGACTAAAGTAGGTCGAAGATACTGAGCATACAGAAGGAAGACAACACTTTTAATATCTGCAAGTCGCTGAACCTAATAGGTGTTATTTATATTCAGCTTTTCTTCTTAGACGATGGACAGTCTAGATATTGGTCTTTTACAGCGATCCGATTCAAAGTCCAAATGAGAACATGTATTCCTGATCGATTATCTCTATCTATAAAAGGCAGGATGTGTGTGTGTGTGTGTGTGTGTGTGTGTGTGTGTGTGTGTGTGTGTGTGTGTGTGTAACGAATGCACGGACGCAATTTTCGACGGATTTGCACCAAAATTTACATGCACATGCTCCAAGTTAGCGACAAGCCCAAGACCGATTTTGCATTTCCCAACTCCCATTGATAGTGGAAATAATCGATTTTTTCATGATTCTACGGTAGTTTTCATGTAGTTTGCGGCCATTTTCTACTGGCCAGAGTGAGAGCCTATAGCTGGCTGCCACGAATAGGCAGGAAGATTCTATTGGCCAGAGTGAGAGCCAACAGCTGACTGACACGAATGTTAACTAGCATGCTAGCATGCAAAAAAATCGATAGCTGCATTCGTCACAAGTGGGAAAAATTTAAATCTGCATGGCACTTTACTCCAATTGGCTCATTCACTTGCTTAAACTCAACGTTGATTCTCATTCCGCAGAACTGGGTTGGGTGTGAAAATAATTTGTTGTTAACATTCTTTTTTCATTCGATTTTTACAATTGCGAGTCCTTTTTTAAAGCTGATCGTTTTGTATTCATTTTGTCTAGTTCTTTTTTCGTAACAGATTTAATTTTTAGTATAGAGCTTAGAAAAAATTCGCAGTGTGAGATAGGCAAGAAGTAAGGCATGTAGCAACATCAGCACGGCAATAGGCACTCCTTTAAAGGCAAGGAAGGGCAAAAATATTTTAAGTCAAGTGATAGCGATTGCTGTATGAGTCGTACGAGTTTTGAATCAAGCACGGGCATCGCCGGGCCATGCTGCTAGTATCTTCTAATAGGTGTTCAGCTATTGCAGACCAGGATGTATTAAGGCACCTACAGGTTGCGATGGGTAAAGATTCACCCAACCTTTCCGAATTCTCTACACCCGGAACCTCTGAAAATTTCGTATCGTAGCTTCCGGTTCGAATGCCAATCAGTAGAACATGGCGTTTCCAAATAACTGGCGGAGTGAATTGAGTCATGGTGTCCTTTTTCTCGCAGACGGTATTCAACTGACCCTGAAAAAAACAACGCCCATGCGCGAAATTAAAAATATCGAATGGCGACAATTTACCCATATGTGTGATGTCACGAGCTGAGATGCGATTTTCGCTTCCACGTCTCGTATACACGAGTTTGTCGCTCCTTGGAAATCTTTCATGGAACAAAAACATTATTGTTTTCTCCGTGTATTGTTTAATATATTGTAATGTAATTGTCATCTTTGATAATGGCTTATGTAAGCCGAAAGTTTAGATAGGATTAAAAAACCTGTATCAATATGGTGATTTTTTTTCTTTCCATGATAATGTTATCAAACTTAGACAAAAATTTTCTATATTATTTAATAAAACATGCATCAATGAAAAAATCATGCCTAAATACACACAATATATATATATATATATATATATATATATATATATATGTGTGTGTGTGTGTGTGTGTGTGTGTGTGTGTGTATACTATTTGCATCCTTCGGAATATTGCTTTGTACCTCAATGATCCGAGGCTTATTTTTACTAATGTAGCTCGATGATATCATATTGCTATATTCATAACGTTTCGGCCGTTGCACGCTCCGGCTTCTTCAGGTGATAAACGTTGGAATTTGGAACTAAACCCTTTATTTACACCACCCGGGTGTAGATTATTCTAATTCCAGGGGCCATGCCTTCTTTTAGATATCTCAATTTCAGTTAATTCCCTTTAGTAACAGAACGCTCCAAATTTTTTTTATTCTGCTGTATATGGAAGAACACACAAATCTTTTCACTTTTTTGCATCACTCAGCCAATGACTTCATCCACTAGGCATATCAGTTAGTGAAATGTTTTGGCTTATAAACGAAACGTGGAGAATATGGCATTAAAGATGAGGACAACTGTCCGAACGATGTAAATAATTATAATATCTCATCTCAGAAATATGGACATATATATGCCTATATTTCTCAGATGAGGTATTATGTGAACTATTTACATTATTCGGACTAGTGTCCTCATATTTGTCGCCATATTTATTACAACGTTTCGGCCGCTGTACGCTCCGGCCTTCTTCAGGTGGTTGGAATGTCAAACTGAACCCTTTATTTCGCTCACTGGGGTAGACTGTTTTAGTTCCAAGTGCCATGTTTAATGTATGTCAGTTATCAGTTATCTCCTGTTAATTCCCCTATCCAAGTTCTCGACTGCCTTCACCGGGTATTGAACTCACAAGATGTGGACAATAGTCCAAATAATGTAAATAGTGGATATATATATATATATATATATATATATATATATATATATATATATATATAAGTGAACATAGAAGTCAACACTTAGAGGCGACAGTCTGTTTCATGCTAGATGAAATCGTCGGGCCCGACGATTGCATCTAGCATGAGACAGACTGTCGCCTCTAAGTGTTTATTCTATGTTCACTTTTATATTTACACACGCTCTATCTCTGATATTGAGCACTTTATCCCATAAATATAGCACAATTTAAGACTATATTTCTTCATATATATATATATATATATATATATATATATATCAGAACAAATCCACAGTTTGTAGCATTTACTTTTTAAAGAATGTTCAATAGAAAGTTTAGCAAATAGAGATTATAAGAAAAAACATTTTAAATCGCTACACAAAATCTTTCATGTTTCAATACTATTATTGTATTTCCTCAGGTGATGATTGGTAACGGATGATAAAATGATATCTTATGAAAATTTAAAAGCAAATCGTTACCTCTTTTCCGAAACTTAAAGGTGCAGTGACATAGGGTCAGAATTAAAATTTTAATTTAATACCTATTCTAATTTTTTCATCATCGATGCAATTAGAAATGTCATTATTGATGAAGGTTTGTTTAATCTTTTTACTTATATGTATATAATATATTTATCGACGACAGGTTAATGCACACACGTAAGGGTATACAACTTAATGTTTATCGAAAATCCAAAAATTATACGATCTTATACGCTTTTATTCCCATCACAACAATAAAATCAAACCTGGAGTAATCATAGGCTTTTATTTGAAAGAAATTAAAATTTGCAGTCCCAATTTCTGCCCGAAGAAGTTAAATACATTAAAAACACTCTCAAACTCCTTCAATGCCCAAATTATTTCCTGTACAATGTCAAACGCAAAGACTAGAAAACCCAGAGAAGGCAAATACAAAAATCCACAAATAAAAATAATCCCAGCAACTATAAAAACGTAGGCACATAATCCTACCTCCGAACTCCTTAACAGCCAGCATTTTTAAAAAAATATGTCCAGCTATAAAATTCATCAACACCACCTCTAAAAAAATAAGATATAGTTAGTGAGAAACGAGATAGCAATAACAAGGCGGGAATATACAAGATACAGAGTGCGAAGATCATCTTGAATAAATTGAAAAATTATCCGAGACTAATACATATATATATATATATATATATATATATATATATATATAGAGAGAGAGAGAGAGAGAGAGAGAGAGAGACAGACAGACAGACAGACAGATAGATAGATAGATAGATAGATAGATAGATAGATAGATAGATAGATAGATCGCGGCCTGACGATTGCGTCTAGCATGAAATAGCCTGCCGTCTCTGAGTGTTGACTTCTATGTTCACTTTTATATCTATATTTACATACGCTCTATCTATGATATTGAGCACTTTATCCCTTAAATATAGCACGCCTTAAAACTATATTTCTTCATATATATATATATATATATATATATATATATATATATATATATATAAACGTTATTTCAATTCTTCATGTGCTTCGGATCCTTAGCTATGATTCATTTTCGTTCATGATCGATTTCATCACAATTCTTCTGTTACGCTTGCAGAGTAATTATACATTCTTATTACTCAAATTAGAGTCCAATTGTGTTATAAAAACCTCGGCGAATTTCAGTAAGATATCTTTAGTGATTTCGAAGATATAACAGCTCAAAGCTTAATCTAGCAATTGGACAATTTTGCTTTTAAACCATTTCGATAATTCTGCTATTACACACAGTATATATATATATATATATATATATATATATGTGTGTGTGTGTGTGTGTGTGTGTGTGTGTGTGTGTGTGTGTGTGTGTAAATAGAGAGAGAGATAGTAAAGGTAACACATCCGATGATATCAAATCCAAGTGGATCCTAGTAATATAAAATATTAAAACCGATCCACAAAAAGATCTCAGTGTCTTTATTATTACAGAGCAAATAATTAATAATCAATAAAATCCAGAATCACCTCATTTGGGGAATAGCCTATTTCGGCATATGAAGATATCGGTCGCCTGTCTTATGAACCCCTGTGTGGATTCAGTTCGTGTCAGAAATAGAAATTTAACTGTGAAGCTAAAAAAAACAAAAACAATCGTAAAACTAATTCAGAAAGGAATTTATCTTAAAGGGAAGAAATTTTATAAAATTAAACCCGAATATTAACCTATGACATTAATTTGGGGTGTTATATGAAGAATGAAATATTAATTTAAAATTAAAAGAGGAATAAAAAGGGGGTTGAAAATAACTTTAAAATATACAGATAAAAGGATGTAAGGGATTAACGGAAAGAAAGTTTGGGAGATCTTAGAGTAGTGCAAAGTTTATAAATTATAATTAATATAGGTAAAGAAGTTATAGAGGGAGAAATATAGAAATTAGAATTAGTTATCCATTTGACAGTTGAAGAGTTAGAGGGGAGTGAATATTATGGAAATATAGTAGCTAATTAAGTTAAACCTATATTATGGAAATTTGAATTTGTTTTTATGTCGACATTTTGAAACTAATTCATTACTCTAATTTAATAGTTGGCTTTCATTATTGTATTTTATTGTTCTAATGTTTTCTTCTAAACATAAGTCATACCAATCTCTAAGACTATTTGGAGTACGTGCGGAACCTATAATCTTCCAAATTATCTGTGGGCTCAAAACTCTTTCCTTCAATTCCCAAAATTTATTTGACAGAGCTGTCTTTCTGGTTCTCGTTCTATTCTCGTGCCTTTTCGTCTGTTCTCTTATTCAACTGTATTTTTAAGCTTTCCTATGTAAATTTCTATTTCTGACACGAATTCAGTTGAGTTGATACCGAGGTTGTAAGACGGTCGGCCGATATCTTCGTCTGTCGAAATAGGATATTCTCCATATGAGGTGATAGTGGATTTTATTGTTTATTAATTATATCATTTTATATATATATATATATATATATATATATATATATACAAACACAGACACACACTCACACACACACACACACACACATATATATATATATATATATATATATATATATACATATATATATATATATATATATATATATATATATGTATTTAAAGACATTTTTATGTTTAACATTCTTTTTATAGATACAAGTATTTACCGGCCTAAATGTCCGAGAAATTTTCATAGAAAATATTCGTCCTCCGACAGGATTCGAGCCTGTATCCTATACGGATCCGTCATATAGCCTGATGTGCCTTAACCGATTCGGCGACTGAGGATCGTTCGGTTGGCAAGGTTGAATTTACTGCTTATAAACATTAAAGCACGTCAGAACATTTTTCCACCATTCCAAGAAAGATTTGGGTTACTTCCACACACAAAAGACATCGGTTAAAGATAAGAAAACATCAGGAAAATAATTAGTTTAAATAATGTGTGGATATAACCATTCTTCGCCTGATCAAGGTCACAAGAGACTAAACACATATAGCAAAAATAAAGAAAATATATGGAAAATAAAGTATAATATATATTATAAAAAATCCATTTTATAACCAAAAACGTTTGCGGCTTCCCTTTTCTTTATATATATATATAAATATATATATATATATATATATATATATATATATATATAAGCAGATATGTGGATGTAGATCCGACAGTATGATAAAAAATATGGAAAATACAAAACAAAATCCGAATATGCAAATTTACTGTTTTAATGTTGTTTACTGTCGACGTCAGACGTTTCGGTCTAGTAGACCATCTTCAGGACATGGTTATTAGAAACATACTTAGGATTAGACGATATTTAAGTCAACATGCTTGTGTCTATCGTCTTTTCATGTTGACTTAAATATCGTCTAATCCTAAGTATGTTTCTAATAACCATGTCCTGGAGATGGTCTACCAGACCGAAACGTCTGACGTCGACAGTAAACTTGCATATTCGGATTTTGTTTTGTCTTTTCCATATTTTTCATCATATATATATATATATATATATATATATATATATATATATATATATACTCTTTTCTCTCGTTGGAACAACTATAATCTCACCCTTACATATATATATATATAGAGAGAGAGAGGGGGGAAGAGACAGGCTAGCAGATTTTATAGATCAAATTGGTTTGTGATTCTCAATTTTTTGTTTTATGCTGAATACATGACGTTTCTCTTTCAACATGTTAAAGTATGCAGCCTTGTCTCACTTTGTGATGTCTAATCACGTCTTAACGAAATATTTACAGGAAAATAAATTGTTTAAAGAAACAGTTCTGAATAGCCATTTTGTTCAATCGATTTGACATCACTTGAATTTTTGTTTTTCTTTGATTGGGATAACAGTAAAGATAAAATCGATACCACTAGACCCAATTCATTTTTCCAATTTCGGACAGTAGTCGATTAGAACTATCACAGAAAGAAAAGAAATTCGTTGAGAAATGCAGCAATGTGGCGAATATGAAATCTGTACTTATCAAAAAAAAAGTTAATTGCGCATATTCTAAATGTGTTTATCTAATGATTTGCATTCTAAATTTTATGATGGCATTAATTCTTTATTCTGAGTGCATCGAAATCATTTTCAGATGATCATAGTTTCTACTGAAAATCAAATCATACATAAGATAGATCTCTTCTACTGACTGCTGCATAAACACGTACCTATTATTCTTTTTATTATAAAATTAAAATGTTATAGGTTTTAGTTAATGAAACTTTACAGGTTGATTGATACATTTATTGACAGGATTTTTCACCCGTTGTTTCCTGTTTAGGATTAGTTTTCTTCCCCTTAAGTTCTCTCATACTTTTCAACTCTCAGCAACTCCTTGCGTTTTGGTGACATTATCTCTTTGCTTGCGGTGAAATTAATAAGAGAAAATTCAAAATGGCCACCCTTTGCTTTCACCATTAACCGTAATGCCTTCTCATCTGAAGTGTATGACTTATTCTGTTCTTCGATCAAAGTGTACTACGACGTCATAAGAGATTCTTGTAAGTTCGTTCTCCAATATGGGAAATGTCCAAAGAATTAATGTCGAGGCTTTATGTAAGGAAAATTGACTTGTCTAAAAATCTACGGAAATATTCCTTGCATCAGCTCTGCGTCAATTTCGTCGTGTGTACAGGTCATCCGAGTGATCCGACTCGAGTGAAAGAACATCTACTTCTAAGCGTGGCAGACAGCGAAGGCAGTGTATCTCTCTAACAACACATAAAGTGGTTACGCTCTAAGGAGAGAGGACTGATAAACTGGTTACCTTCTGATGAAGGAGGACCTATAGACTGGTTAAGCTCAGAGTGAGGCCCTATAAACTGATTCTCTGATAAGGGAGGCCGATAAACCGGTTAAACTCTGGGGGTAATTATGATAAATATATATGAAAAGGGACAATATGAAAAAGCAAAACTTCTCTTAGCAGACGCGTTTCGTACCCCAAGGGACTTTATGAAGGCAAATGGTTATCATTAGATTTATTGATGTCGCTTCGTACAAAGTTGAACCAAGATACAGGTTAACTGACTAATAATAGCTCGAAGTTTGTTCTGAAATTTTCAATGTATAAGGTTCAATCCACGATATTAAATTAAGGACATTGGTAAGCGAATTTATGTTAAAACTATCGTGGATAATAAATATATAAGTCATCATAAGGTTACAAACTAACTGATGAAGTTTCTCCCAAGTCTAGGCAAATAAGTCTGAAGGCTGACATGTAGTTAAATTGAGTCCATTAACAAGCGAATTGATTATGTTTTTACGGTGACATGTAATTCTTAGCTGTCTTTTGATCTGAGATTTTCAGTGTATAAGCACGATATTAAAACTAAGCAGTTAGTAAATTACTAATTGAGTTCAGTGACAAGATTATAAAATAAATATTATTGTGTAAAATAAACGCAAATATCATCATTACGTATTGATTCCTTAATAATAAAAAAAAACTGAATCAGTAAGCCCATTTGCCTAGATACGCGTCGACTAATATAATTTTTCCTTTTATCTTTTTTTTCATATTGTCCTTTTGCAGATATATTCTTTTTGAAAATTTTACACACACACAGACACACACACAGACGCACTCCCCACACACACATATATATATATATATATATATATATATATATATATATATATATATATATATATATATATATATATATATATATATACATTTATGAAGAAATATATTCTTAAGGTGTGCTATATTTATGAGATAAAGTGCTCAATATCAGAGATAGAGCGTGTGTAAATATAAACGTGAACATAGAAGTCAACACTTACAGGCGACAGGCTGTTTCATGCTAGACGCATCGTCTGACGATTGCGTCTAGTATGAAATAGCCTGTCGCCTCTAAGTGTTGACTTCAATGTTCACTTTTATATATATATATATATATATATATATATATATATTGACCAATATATATATTATCCCTAACCGGTAGCAAGACACGGACTTTCATGCGAAACGCAATCTTCAGTGTGCGTGTGTGTGTGTGCAGTCGGTGAGGGATAAAATATATATTTTTAATATATACTTAATAGCTCTATTGTACTACACCCAAAATTGTTTTATTAACACCAGCACAATATGTGCGATAATTATAATTATATATATATATATATATATATATATATATATATATAGAGAGAGAGAGAGAGAGAGGGGAGGAGAGAGATGCGGATAAATAAAGGAGTGATGAAGAGAGTTTTAAAGAAAACGTATGTAAATATTGTCTACCCACTTTGTTAATAGCAGTCACGTTTTGGGATATGAAATCATGTATCTTACATTTGTTCGGCTTTCGACTCGCAACCATCGAAAATTTCAGATCCAGGGAAATCTCAAATGAAAGTTGAGAATCAAGCCGCACTAATTAAATAAAAGGACGGAACGCAAGACATAGAATTTGCTGCAATGAAGAGCCTCAAGGACCAGCCATTTATGAGAAACGCAACATTTGTACAACAAATGGAATTTTCTTCGCTTTTCCTTACGGCGTTTGATAAGTTTAAATTCAATCTTTCGGCATGACATGACTTTTCGACAAATCTGTTGAGGTGCAAATCCTGATTGATATTTCTATTCCCAAGGCTGCAATGTATATTCCAAATATATAATATGCAATACACACGTAAATTAGATGCATGCACACGCATAAAAACAACACACACACACACATACAAACACACACACACACACACATATATATATTTATATATATATATATATATATATATATATATATATATATATATATATATATATATATATATATATACATATATATGAGTGTATATAATTGTGTATTTGCTAGCAATCCATCTTTTATACAAGTTTCATTTAATAACGTCTGGCAACAATCAATAACATCAATTATGAACGCGGACACAATCTGCAGACTGTTTGGAAAATAAAACATTCCTGTAACGCAAGATCCACACATTTGTATTTGCGATAGAAATAATCTGTAAAAAATGTCATAAAGTTTAATGTACCTAGTTTTAAGTATCGCTAAAATAACTAATGTGATTTCAGGCATTACTGCAAATCAGTTGGCAAATGTTTTCCGTGAACTGCAAAAGCGTATTATCCTCTGTATTGCTAATGATGGAAGACATGTGGAAACTTA
Source organism: Acanthosepion esculentum (assembly GCA_964036315.1). Taxonomy (NCBI): domain Eukaryota; kingdom Metazoa; phylum Mollusca; class Cephalopoda; order Sepiida; family Sepiidae; genus Acanthosepion; species Acanthosepion esculentum. Next base: position 19,419,672 of record OZ038486.1, on the reverse strand, counting down.
AATAAAATTTCAACAAAACCTTAAAAGATATAGATTTACTTCTTTCTAATCCTTTTTACAAATTATTTCTAGTGGGTTGCGTGACGTTTAATGATCGTTATTTCTTCCCTATCCTCTATTACTCAATGGACCGCTATTCTCTATACTATTTCTCTATACTATTCTCTATACGATTCTCTATACGATTCTCTATACGATTCTCTATACTATTTCTCCATACTATTCTCTATACTATTTCTCTATACTATTCTCTATACGATTCTCTATACTATTCTCTATACGATTCTCTATACTATTTCTCCATACTATTCTCTATACTATTTCTCTATACTATTCTCTATACGATTCTCTATACGATTCTCTATACGATTCTCTATACTATTTCTCTATACTATTCTCTATACTATTTCTCTATACTATTCTCTATACTATTCTCTATACTATTTCTCTATTCGGATCACTATACGGATTACTATTCGAACGAGTATTATCGAGCATGTACAATTAGTGCTAGTGTTATTTGAAGGCATCATTGTTCAACGGTGTACTAAAGTTGTATCTGCGATTACAAAGTCTCTACTACATTGAGCATTACGAAGTGACAACAAGTATTCGTTGACATCACAAAAGTTGGCAACGAGTGTTAGTTGACATCATAAAACACACACACACACACATACAGATAATACAATATAAATTTCGTGTGCGCTTTAAAAAAATTATAACTTTATTTGTCTTTGCGATAGAAATAATGGCCAATAGAATCTTCCTGCCTATTCGTGGCAGCCAGCTATAGGCTCTCACTCTGGCCAGTATAAAATGGCTGCAAACTACATGAAAACTGCCGTAGAAGGATGAAAAAATCTATTATTCCCACTATCGATGGGAGTTGGGAAATACGCACACACACATCCTGCATTTTATAGATAGAGATTAAAAATAATTTACGAATATTAAACTCCAAAAAATGACCATGCTTCAATTTCAGAAACTTACAAAATTATTGAAATAAAAGCAAAGGGAAAATATGCCTAAATTTTCATGTATTGTTCTTAGTATATGTCATTGAGGACACATGGCACAGTGGATAAAGGCGTTAGTTAGATACAGTGACAGGGCCCTGGTTTTCAAGAACGCGGGCGTGCGGTTTTCCCCGTCCCTGTACACAGAAACACCCGTCTCCTCAGTATCATCCGTAAGCTTTTTAAGGCCATAATCAATTCTAAGGTCGTCAAGCACCTAGAAAAGAACAACCTCCTCACTGACGAGATTTATAGGTTTCGATCGGCCCGATCCACTACCGACGTCCTAACTACCATCTCTCACAGTATCGGTGAAGCTCTTATACAACAAACACACCTCGAGTACCATATCATTATACATCTCAAAAGACTTCGAAAAGGTGTGGTACAAAGGTTTACTTCACAAGATCTCCAGTTATGGAATTACTGAAAGATTATAGTCTTCTCGATTATAAAATTATTCCTACTGAAGATTGTTATTAATGGCGAGTCCTCGGGGGCCCTAGCGGTCAACGCAGGCATCTCCCAGTGGTCACTCCACGGACCAACGCTCTTTTTAATTTACATAAATGATCTGCCTAAGAATATACGCATTTGAAACATCTGTGCCGATGATATGACTAAATACGGGCCCACCTGAAACTCTCGACGGTCAGAGACTAACGACTGATCTCTCTTCCGATCTTGCACAAAGTACCCAATAGGTTACAAACTGGCTGGTTACATTTAATACATCGAAGACCACGCTCGTTACATTGCATCATCGCCGATCTAACCCCGAACTACCACCAATAAGGATGAACGGCTATCCTCTTTGGGGAGCCTCAGAATCACGCCCTACTTCAAGTAGAATCCGTACATACGATCCATTGCTAAGGATGCAAGTAAAATGGTCGTCACCCTGGGCCGCTCGAGTATGTACCTGATTTCTGATATCCTCTAACTTTACAAGAGCCAGATTAGTACTGTAGTCATATTTCGGCGAGAGCTGCTCAGACCTCACTCTCCAGCCTTGATAGAGTCCAAAAGTTTTGCCGTGCCCTTGTGGGTGGCGAATTATTCTCCACCCGCCAATCTCTCTCCTACGGGCGGGATGTGACAAGCCTCTCGCTGCTCTATCGTTACTTCCACGGAAAGTGCTCGGACGAACTTCATTCCCTGGTCCTACCAAGTCAAACCTTCACGGCAAGAAGACAGCATGCCACTTCCATAGTAGCACCCACATTCCTTCCGTATTCCATGGGTGAAAGGTAAATTCCATTCGAACAGCTTCATCCCACGAACCACTGCCCCGTGGAAGCGACTTCAATTAAGATGTTTCCTCGATCACTACAATCTTAACCTGTTCATAGCTAGGGTTAAGCGTTATATTCTACTGCTATGCGCACAGATGGCCTCATAACGTAGCCCTCTATCTATCTATCTATCTATCTATCTATCTATCTATGTATATATATATATATATATATATATATATATATATATATATATATATATATATATATCATGTATGTACTGGTGGGGGTAATGTACTGTGGTTCCAAATCAGAGGGACGAAATGTTGTACACAAGCACACAGATACACCAGTATCTCATAACCATCTCCAGGTATTATGCACACGGACACTAACAAACCGACACAAAAAATGCCCTTTAGAATCCAAAATTTCACAGGCGCATACATAAACACCAGAAGACAAAAACACGTGACGTCTGCCTGACCAAAGACAAACAAACAACACAGAACTAAAAGTACCAGAACTTTCTCTTTCATAATTCATTTCCAAATAATTTTGATGAAGCATGAATAAAAGCGAAATATGGTAAATTTATAAACGTTTCCAATAGGGTTAACAATTTAAATGGGGATGTGGCACTGAAAATGGCCGTTTTTCTGTTCTCAATATTGCAAGAAAGGAACCTCTTCCATGGACCGTCATATTTTTTTTCGATTTTTCACCTTCAAGGTTGTAATTGTTTCCAGCCAATTTGTACTCACAACCGGTACTGAAGAATTATCTATCAAACAAAAAAAATCATCAAAATCGGATGAAAATTGTAGAAACGTATGAACAACATCCAATCACACACACAAACGTTTTGAGAATTATAGATAGATAAATAGAGAGAGAGAGAGAGATAATGAACAGACTGAGATAGATAGATAGATAGATAGATAGATAGATAGATAGATAGATAGATTTCCTGTATATGGAAAGTGATTTTACTATTAATATATTCCTAAGTTGTACCTGCTTTAAGACTGCATCTCATGTAACTTCTTCATTTGCATTTAAATACTTCCAATGAGAATATATTGCCTCCCAGTAGATGATCGCGAAACAGTCTTCAGTTAGCAAGTTTAGTCTTGCGACTTGTGTGACGTGTTTGGTTCCAGTGCTAAATTTCAATCGACAGTTGCCCTAAGTATTTTGCTAATAACTTCCAAAAGTTACCGATATTGAAACGGTTAACTTTCCTAATTCCATTAAAATTTTCAAATAATGTTGGTAACATATATCGTAAAATATAGTTGCAACCTAAGATATACAGATTTTCCAACCGTTGGTCAGATGCGGCAAGAGGCTGATAGTATAGGAAACCCAGTAAGGATCGAACTCATTACACAGTCGTAATTGTTCTAGCGAGACAAGCTTGCTAACCATTACACCGCATCGAGGTGTTCGCCCAATGCCGGATATAAATCTCCTAGCAAACAAATAAGACAATGAATCGGTTCGGTCTCTCAAACCATGAAATTTCGGTAAATTTCTACCCTCGGCAATCAGACTAATACCTGTGTGTTTATATTTATAAGGAAGTCTATGAACACATTAGATTTGGTCATGAAAATTTTTCTTGTGACCCACCGAAGCTCTGTCTCAAATTTGTTATTCTCCAATTTACTTTTACGTAGCATTACCTTTCAGAACCTTAGAGGTCATGGTCGTCTAATTTTTGTTGCTAGAAGTAATTTTTGAAAATTACCATTCCTCCTATTCAAGATCTGTCATCTGTTGAACACAAAATAATTAACTAAGTTCATAAGTTTCCCCCACTCCTGTGGCTATAGTATCTCACATTATGTCAGTCTTTTTATCAGTATATGACAAATAAATTTCAACTACGTCGTTCTGATTTTAAATGTAAGTGTAACCTTCTTTTATCCGCCTCGCCATGTTGCATTTCGTATATCAGATTATGTAAGCCTACTTTTAAAAGTGTATGTCAAACACATTTCAACTGCGTTCTTCTGATTTGATGTGTAAGTGTAAACTGCTTTCTTTCGCGTTCACCTTTGGCTTTTATTGTGTAAAATTATGCAAGCTTTGTTTTATAAGTATATGTCCAATAAGTTTCAACTGCGTCGTTCTGATATCAATGGTAAGTGTAACCTGATTTTTTCAGCGTTCCTCTTTGACCATTAGAATATCAAATGTCGTTTGCCTTTTTTTATCAATATCTGTCCAATAAATTTAAATCGCATTTTTCTGATCTCAAGGGTAAGTGTATCCTGCTGTGGCCTTTAGTAGATTAAATTATATAATTCATCTTTTATCAGTATATGCCCAATAAATATCAACTGCTTCCTTCTGATTTTAAGGTTAAGTGTAACCTGCATGTTTCCGCGTGCGCCTGTGGCCTTTTATCAGAATATATCCAATAAAATTAGAATTAGAAGTGTAGGTGTAACATTGCTTTTTCGCGAACCCTGTGAGTTCTTTATTATGTCAATTTATGTAAGCCTTCTTTTAGCATTATATGTTTAATATATTTCAACTGCATCGTTCTGATTTTAGGGTTAAGTGTAACCTTCTTTTTCCTGTCTACCCCTATTGCATTTATTATGTCAATTTATGTAAGCCTTCTTTTAGCATTATATGTTCAATATATTTCAACTGCATCGTTCTGATTTTAGGGTTAAGTGTAACCTTCTTTTTCCTGTCTACCCCTATTGCATTTATTATGTCAGTTTATGTAAGCCTTCTCTTAGCATTATATGTTCAATATATTTCAACTGCATCGTTCGGATTTTAGGGTTAAGTGTAACCTTCTTTTTCCTGTCTACCCCTATTGCATTTATTATGTCAGTTTATGTAAGCCTTCTCTTAGCATTATATGTTCAATATATTTCAACTGCATCGTTCTGATTTTAGGGTTAAGTGTAACCTTCTTTTTCCTGTCTACCCCTATTGCATTTATTATGTCAATTTATGTAAGCCTTCTTTTAGCATTATATGTTCAATATATTTCAACTGCATCGTTCTGATTTTATGGTTAAGTGTAACCTTCTTTTTCCTGTCTACCCCTATTGCATTTATTATGTCAATTTATGTAAGCCTTCTTTTAGCATTATATGTTTAATATATTTCAACTGCATCGTTCTGATTTTAGGGTTAAGTGTAACCTTCTTTTTCCTGTCTACCCCTATTGCATTTATTATGTCAATTTATGTAAGCCTTCTTTTAGCATTATATGTTCAATATATTTCAACTGCATCGTTCTGATTTTATGGTTAAGTGTAACCTTCTTTTTCCTGTCTACCCCTATTGCATTTATTATGTCAATTTATGTAAGCCTTCTTTTAGCATTATATGTTTAATATATTTCAACTGCATCGTTCTGATTTTAGGGTTAAGTGTAACCTTCTTTTTCCTGTCTACCCCTATTGCATTTATTATGTCAATTTATGTAAGCCTTCTTTTAGCATTATATGTTCAATATATTTCAACTGCATCGTTCTGATTTTAGGGTTAAGTGTAACCTTCTTTTTCCTGTCTACCCCTATTGCATTTATTATGTCAATTTATGTAAGCCTTCTTTTAGCATTATATGTTCAATATATTTCAACTGCATCGTTCTGATTTTAGGGTTAAGTGTAACCTTCTTTTTCCTGTCTACCCCTATTGCATTTATTATGTCAGTTTATGTAAGCCTTCTCTTAGCATTATATGTTCAATATATTTCAACTGCATCGTTCTGATTTTATGGTTAAGTGTAACCTTCTTTTTCTTGTCTACCCCTATTGCATTTATTATGTCAGTTTATGTAAGCCTTCTTTTAGCATTATATGTTCAATATATTTCAACTGCATCGTTCTGATTTTAGGGTTAAGTGTAACCTTCTTTTTCCTGTCTACCCCTATTGCATTTATTATGTCAGTTTATGTAAGCCTTCTCTTAGCATTATATGTTCAATATATTTCAACTGCATCGTTCTGATTTTAGGGTTAAGTGTAACCTTCTTTTTCTTGTCTACCCCTATTGCATTTATTATGTCAGTTTATGTAAGCCTTCTTTTAGCATTATATGTTCAATATATTTCAACTGCATCGTTCTGATTTTAGGGTTAAGTGTAACCTTCTTTTTCCTGTCTACCCCTATTGCATTTATTATGTCAATTTATGTAAGCCTTCTCTTAGCATTATATGTTCAATATATTTCAACTGCATCGTTCTGATTTTAGGGTTAAGTGTAACCTTCTTTTTCCTGTCTACCCCTATTGCATTTATTATGTCAGTTTATGTAAGCCTTCTCTTAGCATTATATGTTCAATATATTTCAACTGCATCGTTCGGATTTTAGGGTTAAGTGTAACCTTCTTTTTCCTGTCTACCCCTATTGCATTTATTATGTCAGTTTATGTAAGCCTTCTCTTAGCATTATATGTTCAATATATTTCAACTGCATCGTTCTGATTTTAGGGTTAAGTGTAACCTTCTTTTTCTTGTCTACCCCTATTGCATTTATTATGTCAGTTTATGTAAGCCTTCTTTTAGCATTATATGTTCAATATATTTCAACTGCATCGTTCTGATTTTAGGGTTAAGTGTAACCTTCTTTTTCCTGTCTACCCCTATTGCATTTATTATGTCAGTTTATGTAAGCCTTCTCTTAGCATTATATGTTCAATATATTTCAACTGCACCGTTCTGATTTTAGGGTTAAGTGTAACCTTCTTTTTCCTCTCTACCCCTATTGCATTTATTATGTCAGTTTATGTAAGCCTTCTCTTAGCATTATATGTTCAATATATTTCAACTGCATCGTTCTGATTTTAGGGTTAAGTGTAACCTTCTTTTTCCTGTCTACCCCTATTGCATTTATTATGTCAATTTATGTAAGCCTTCTTTTTTGAGTATATATTAAATAAATTTTAACTGCGCCGTTTTGATTTTAAGTGTAGATGTAACCTGCTTTTTTCTGTGAACCCTCTGTGTTCTTTATTATGTCAAATTATGTAATCCTTCTTTTAGCATTTTCTGTCCAATATATTTCCACCTCTCCGTTCTGATTTTAGGGTTAAGTGTAATCTTCTTTTCCCTGTCTTCTCCTGCGGCATATAGTATGTCAATTTATGTAAGCTTTCTTTTTTCAGTATATGTCAAATAAATTTCAACTGCGTCGTTCTGATTTCAAGTATTCTTTAATTCTCATTTTCCTTAGAAGTTATTTGGTGGCCAAGTTTGTTTTTATTACCGTGTTATTCTCAGAATGATAATTTTGATAGTTATTCTTTAAGGAGATTTTTCTGCATTCACTGAATGAAGATTTATATGACTTATCACTTTAGCAATTTTTTTAATATATTTTTTAAAATTTTCCTATCTATTAATACTTAACTTAGTTTCTGGAAAGCATATTAAGGTATTCCACGCACCTTCGGATTTCTGCGTTATTTCTGTCGACTAGTTTTTCGATTCTGTATGATTCATTAAGGAGATTGTTCTGCATTCACTGCCTTACCAATAATATATATCATTATTGGTAAGGCAGTGTCCAGTTTTGCAGATCTCCCTTTCTTTACCACCAAATAGATAACCGCACATTCATTTGCTTGCTTAAGCCTCTCCTTTTAATCTGTCAGTAATTATTCAATAAAAGTGACTTCGGGCGAAAAATGGCCAACCCAAAAAAGAAATTTGATATTTATATCGTTGCCCGAGAGCTTGTATTCGAAGCAGTCGCGAAACGATGGTCACTTATATTCTTTATCTGAAATCTCATAAAACTGATCAGGTGCCCAATTAAAGTGCGTTAATTAGCTTTTCTTCTATTGAGAGATAATCATCCCTCAACTAAGCACCTGCTAAATGCACTCCATTCTGGCTAATGAAGCAATAACAATGATTCAGCGATGGATGACACTGAGAGAGCAATTAAGTGAACTTTTAATCACTTCTTGTACACAGAGGACAGGGAAAGTATAAATTATGAATGTTGGTTTTAGCGTTACATTAATGCAATCAATAAATGCATAACACTGTTAATTAATACTAATTAACATTGATAAACATAGACACTTTCAGGGAGAAAGTGAACGGCCCTCTCCATTAATGTTTACGTCGTATTGGGAAACCCCGAACCGGAATAAGAAAAATCAGGTAGCTGTAATCTTTCAAGTTCCTGTCTGTCATATATATCCGCATTCACATTTCTGCCGAGGGAAGCCTGAAAATTTCTTCACAGGGCCAAGAAAGGATTCGCCCACCACTTCTGATGAGTTTATACTCTTTATATTGTCTGGACTGTTATCCTCATTTTTATTGCCATATGCACGACTTTTCGGCCGTTGTACGCTGCGGCCTTCTTCAGGTGATATTTGGTGGGATTTCGAAAGGAACAATTTATTTAGAACACGGATGTAGATTGTTCTAATTCTACGTGCGCTTCGTTTGGACATCTCAATTTCAGCTAATTCATCTTGATAATTCAACACTCAAAGTATTTGTTCTCTCAGTTCGAACAATATAAACAGTGTAAATAGTTACAATACTTTATCTCAGTAATAGAGACAGATGTTCAAGGTGAATATTGCAATAATGATGAGGACAACAGTCAAAATAATATAAATAGTTACAATACCTCATCTGAGAAATATAGACAGATGTTGAAGGTGAATACGACAATAAAGATGAGGACAACAGTCCGAACAATGTAAATAGTGTAAATAGTTACAATACCTCATCTCAGAAATATAGACAGATGTTGAAGGTGAATATGACAATAAAGATGAGGACAACAGTCCAAACAACATAAATAGTGTAAATAGTTACAATACCTCATCTCCGAAATATAGACAGATGTTGAAGGTGAATCTGACAATAAAGATGAGTACAACAGTCCAAACAATATAAATAGTGTAAATAGTTACAATACCTCATCTGAGAAATAGAGAGAGATGTTGAAGGTGAATATGACAATAAAGATGAGGACAACAGTTCAAACAATATAAATAGTGTAAATAGTTACAATACCTCATCTCAGAAATATGGTGTGATCTGATGAGTTTGTTTTTATCAGATTTAAGGAAGTTGGTCAGGCCTAGAATTTTTCAGTATCCATGGACATAGATAGTACCAATTATAACATTTCGCATAAAGACATATACTATATGGAATATATAGATATAGATATGTTTGTGCGTGTACTGTGTAATGTTTTCTTTGTGTCATTTCTTTATATATATATTATCTGTTTGTCTGTCTGTCTGATTCTCTTCTTTTTGTTGCCATTTTCTTTAAGACCTTCGCGTTACTTACTTTTTTTATTGGTAAATAGATATATATAGGATAATAAAAAACATGAACAAAACACTTAACCGAAGATAAGATGGTGCATAGAAAGAAAAACTAAATGGCATGCAGGGAGAAAAGAAAGTTTGGAAATAGGGCCAGGTGGAAAAAGTAGAGGTATTGATATTTCCGATTCCAGGCTCGTCATTGAGTAAAGGATCGGAAATAATGACGGGATGTGTACGTGTATATAGTGGATGTGATAATTGAATATTTCCTGCCGATGACATTGGTCAGTTGAAGCTGGTATTTCGAATACAGATTCTTTAGATAGGTCATTCCCGTGTAGAAGATTGGCGTAAGTCTTCACATTCGTCGGATCAGATGCCGTACTAAACTATGTTTATCAGCAAGAGAAAGACGGTTTCTGTGATATCTTAATCTGATAAACGCAAACACCATCTTCCTCTTTACACATCTTCTTCTTTACCATTCTCTTGTGCCAATTTTAGCAAAGGCAATCTCCAAATAACATTTGTATGGTATTTCTATCTGATCAAAGACACTGTTAATCTTGTCATAACATCCTTCTTGATTTAATGTTACTTACAGGAGCCGTTTCAAAGTTGTTGACATCCCACTTAACTTTATCTGGAGTTCTTGCTTACCAATGGCTCTGTTTTGTCTCATTTCCCGCCATGTAGAGTTTAAAATCGTTGCAGCTATCTTTTGGGGAAAGAATAATTTTCACTCTGGAATCTTTTCCCCACAGATGCCTTGCCACTTGCCTATCGCTATTTCATGTTCTTAGTTCCACCTTGTTCAGACCTTTTCACCTAGGAAAATCTATGCCCCTAACACGAAATCAAATTGTTATGGTCCAATATCCTCGCACCACGGTTATGGTCCAAGGTAGAACCAAGGAAGAACAACACGAACACAAGAGTAGTAAAGAACAAAGATATATTACAACAGAAATATAATACAAGAAGTTGAAGATGTTAGTATTAACTGTCAGTCTGATTTAGAGTGAACTAATACTGTCTTGACTCGTTAGGTCTCAACTCGTTCCGATATTTAACAGTCCCCACACGAGGAAAGTATGTGGCACAAGGCCAAGTTTTACGTGGGTTTCTCCGAACCCGTAAGCTCGGCCGAAAATACTCCGTTAAGAACCCGTGTCTACCACCCCGGACGAAACTTTGCCCTTCGGCAAAGCCTCATCCGGGTTCCTCTCTGTCAAAGCAGAGAGTTCGACAGGAGTCGTGCACAGTCAGAGACTGCGTCTCAACTCGTTCCTCCTCTCTCTCTCTCTCTCTCTCTCTCTCTCTCTCTCTCTCTCTCTCTCTCTCTCTCTCTCTCTCTCTCTCTCAGAGAGGCGCAGTAATTATAGAGCCAGGAAGAGTCAATTATCGTTATAGGTAAGTTCCCATAACACAAATCGTTCTCATTTATACGTGCTTCAAATTTAAGGAGAAAGGTCGACTCAGAGCTTTCACTGTGTAACAGAATAAGACTTGAACACCTCAATCTTGACCTCTTCAAGTCAAGGGTCAATCATAATTTTTTCTCGTTGTCCAACAAATCTTCATTTCTTGCCATATTCTATTCCATTTATATCCAGCACCTCATTCATCAATGGCATTTCGACTAAAACCTCTGTTAAAGAGGGTGTATGAGATTGGTATTACGTGAAATTTTATGAATAAATATGAGTTATAAATTATTAGCACTATTGTTTATCGGTTGAGGAAAGACCTTTTCGCTTACTTCCGCTCCATCGGTGTGTGAGAGGAAATCGGAACTGATGAAAGCATAAACGGGAAATTCATCCTGTGGAAAGAATAAACAGGGCGCACAGGTGTCCCGAGCAGAAGGAAATGCATGTTTGCGTGGGCGCATGTCAGAAGAGGCAGGACCACGTAAAGTTGCATAGGCGACATACAGGGAGAAGACGTAGCCACGTGACGTTACGTAAGTGTCCAAATGTTATTTAACCGGCCCGATTCTTTATTTGGACAGAGAGGCTGGCTAGAGATTCACCGAAGATTTGTTTCCGTCAATTCCGGTGTGCGAAATCCTAACCACTTTGATTTTCCCTCACTCTACTCATTCGCCGCAACTCAAATAATAAAGATATTTTCATATTTTTATCTATAAATGTTCGTCGCATTATCTGTTCCCAGCAGCAATATACACAAATATGCCTGCTGATAGCGCCAGATAATATGATCACTCCCAGAAACTATAACTAAGGTTAATTCAGTATAACTGCAGAATAAACAAGAGATGTGCTCTGTGGGTGTTGAACAGATGTTGGATATCGGTTGAGGAAAGACCTTTGGCCTTACTTCCGCTGCATCAGTGTGTGAGCAGAAATCGGAACGGGTGATAGCATAAACAGGAAATGCATCCGGTGGCTAAAATAAACAGGACGTATAGGTATCCTGAGCCTAGAATAAACAGGTCGCACAGGTCTCCTGAGCGGAAAGAAATACGTGCTTGCGTGAGCGCCTGCCGGAAGAGACGTGTCCACACGAAATTTCGTAGTTGCGTAGGTGTCCAAATGTTATTTAACCAGTCCATGCTTGATCTGGGCAGAGAGGCTGGCTAAAGGTTCCCTGAAGATTTGTCTCCTTCAATTCCGATGTGCGCAATCCTAAACTCTGTGACTCTCGCTCATTCAACTCATTCACCGTAACTCGAAAGATAAAGATATTTTAATTGAGCCCAGTAGCAATTCTGAGATAATTAAAAGTTCTATCAGGAATTTCTATTAGCGGCAACAATCTTTAAAAAAAAATGCAGTTGACTCAGTGTTTAAAAGTAGACACAGAAATTAAAACTACAAGAACTCCTACAGAAGATAATGGAAAAAGGAGGAATCCTCAATTACAAGATGAAGGAATGTTCGACTATCAGCAAATGGAACAACCCCACATGCAAATTAAAAAATAGAGATGCAAAAATCAATCTAGTACAACAATTTAAATATCTAGGAAGTGTTTTAAGAGAGGACCTAAAGAGTGACATCGTAATCCGAAGGCGCATTAAGATAGCGAAACGTGACTTACAAAATCTAAGCAAAGTATTAAGACACAGGAAAATGTTGTTAGAAGCCGATGAAGAAAAGAAAACATGAAGCGATAGAAATGTGATACAACAGATTCTGTTGGCTGAACATGGGAGCAACGACGACGTTTTAGAGAAAATGAAAACAAAAAGAACCCAGAAAGAGGTAGTTGAAATTTATAAGACACATAATGAGGAAAGAAGGTTTAGAAAATTTGATACTCAAAGGACATATCGAAGGCAAGCAGGACATAGGAAAACAATGCATAAAGTACCTAACTAGTGTGTAAATGGGTGGCAGAACAGTATTTAGTAGACATAAAAAAGACAATTTATTAAGAGCTATAAAACACAGGAAGTTGTGGAGTCCCATGATAGCCGACGTCATGAAGGGACAAGTAACGTTATGCTTATACGTCTTAGCGACAACGTCATCTTATTTTTGTTTTTTAAAATAACACGAGGTGTCTTAATGCAACCATAATTTCAGATTTGCACCTACTGTGCATATTTATTTAAGCAGATTATTTCAACCATATGTGGATATTCCTGTAAGTTGATATCGTAATGACAAATGTCATTTGAAAAAGTAACAATATGAGTCAAGTTTGTCTTATAAAACTTAAAAGAGCGGGACCTGTCGCACAATTCGATACGGAACATTTACTTTCGAACGATGGCTATCAGTATTTGGAGTTAACTTCAAAGTACAAAATCAAGATGCTCAGACTGAGAGAAAGTGACGGAAGGAAGATTAATTACTTTTTGAGACGGAGATGACAGGACAAAGAAAACTGTTGCCTATCAAACTGACAAAAGGAAAACAGAAGGAACGACGCAGGACACATAGAAAGACATAGACAACGGCCGCTGAACTGAGCATCTCCTCCTTACTTACGCCTCAACCCTACTTCGCTCACTTATAGTAGTAAAGTACCACATAAGAATAAAATCTGGTTTACTGCTAGGAATTGTTTTGTTCTCACTTGCGGATAACGATCTGGTCGAAGAGCAATTTTGAAGCCACAAGCGTTTGACTGAAATAAACTGCACCGTGTCAACGAACCTGGTGACTGCAATGCAACAAAATAAATGTTTGTTTAAACAAGTTTCCATTTAGGTAAGCAACGCGACTCTTGCCCAAAGTTTTCCACCGTCCGGCCAATGATTACCCTACGTTACGTTCCGTCTTGTGTTCTCGCCGGTGAGCAACGAAGGCTGGGGAAGGGCGTGCTGCATGCGCCCTAGGTAAAACGATAAAAGATAAACGCCATGTCAAGAAATAAGAATGAGGAAACCTTGTTAAAGCTTAAATTCATAAAGTCTAGAGACCAAAGCGAAGAATTCATCAGGGCAATTACCATGAAAGTATTTATAGAATAAAGCAGATGGAAGCTACATTACGGCGTTGGCGAAGTGACTGAAACCGAGACGCCAGAACAGCACCAATAATATTGCAGATTCTCCTTTGGATTTTATCAAGGATCCCTAAACATATAGCAGGAGCACTGGACCATATATGGGAGCAATATTCAATGCATGGACGGATGGTAGACGTATAAATATGTAAGATAGATTCTGGAGAGAAAAATGCTTAGCCCGACTCAGTGAACCAACTTTCTTTCCAGTAGACCTAGCAATTGATTCAGTATAATTTCCACTTCATGTCATTGGAAAACGTTGGCTCAAGAAGGCGCAATCTGTCAAACTGCCATGGAAATGTAAAAACTTGTAGTTGAGACTCTCTACCACGCAACCATTAATCAAAAGAGACCGAAACATATTTTGTTTTTTTTTATTTTAAAAAGGTATGAAGGGTTATGCCAAATAATTACAATTTAATAGGGAAAAGGGCATCGGCAGTAGCTCGATGGTTAACTGGCTTGTTTCATGGTGGTCAACTATTAATTCTTCTCTTAATATTCTCCCTTGGAATGGTAAGATGATGAAAACTCTGTCTCTACCGGGCACCTTACTATTGTGACACTTAATTATTTGATGATAAATTGATATAAAAACGGGATATGTATGATTATCAACACGCTGGTGAGTCTCAAGCCACGCTTACTGCCCCAATCATGTGCATTTGTTGAGTACATTTAAGCAAATATCCTGAAAACCTGCTTGGTGACTAAAGAAGTTGCCTTAAAAATCAGCGTTCGAAATCCTTTCTTTATCAGGGCTAGAACAGCGCCATCATACTTTGATAAAAAATATACAACTATCTTAAGTACAAGAATTTCATATCTGTCGAACCAATTACCTATCTATCTATCTATTGCAGCCTCTTCAAATCTATCTATCTAGCTATCTATCTCACTCTGTTCCTTTTTATCTATCTATCTATCTATCTATCTCAGTCTTTTCATTATCTATCTATCTATCTATCTATCTATCTATCTATCTATCTATCTATCTGTGTAAATACCAATCCATCTATCTATCTCAGTATATTTATATCAGTCTTTCTATTACCACCTATTCTTATTTGTGGGTATATATATATATATATATATGTGTGTGTGTGTGTGTGTGTGTGTGTGTGTATTCTGTGTGTGTGTGTGTGTACATGCGGAACTACTAATTAATGAAATGATGTTTTAATTGGTAAGAATTAAAAGGCAAATATAAATGAGGGTCCTTAATTAAATGTTTTCTCTTAATAAAAAAAGAAAAAAACAGAAACATACCGAAAGACCCCACTCGAATGCTGCTGCTTCACTTCATTTCCCGACGACGGCACGTGCTAATGATGATCAAGATAAACACCTACAAAAGTGGACATTTATCCAATTACCTAAAACCTGTACAAACAACACTTTCTGAAACACGCCAATTTTTACAACCTCCATTTTCACTTTCGCAAGTCGATTTTCATCAATTCTACTGACATTCGCTCAACCGAAACATTGTTTTCTTCAGACAGAAACATCAAGGAGCGAATATGGTTCGCGCTGACTTTTTTGAGACTTGACTGCCGAAAATTCATTTTTGTCTTTGACACTTGGCGATGGGGTAATGGTTAAAGAGCTTACCTACCATATCTTTACTATTGTGCAGTGAGCTCGATCCGCTTTTGATGTGTTATACTTGTACTGTAAACATAAAAAAAAAACATTTCACGTTAAGCATGACAGTAAGGGCACTAAGACGCAAGGGGTTACTGGGTGTGACAAGATATGAGAAAAGAAACCATTTTTAAAGAGAGAGTCCAATAAAAGAACAGGAATTAAAAGATAGAAAATAACGATTGACATTGCATTTAAATCAAAGTTGACTAGAAAGGTTTTAGCCGGAAGAGAATTACACAAGTGAAGAGTGTGAGGGAAGAAACTCTTAGCATCGAATTTACGGTTATATATATATGCCGCTTAGAATGTAAAATGATGAAACTTTGCCACCAATCTAGTACTGTGCTTAAATTCGTAAAATCTAGGTCCCAAGGAGGAAAGCAATTTTTATTTTGAAAAATACAAAAACAAAATGTTGCACACAGAACCAAAGGGCGGGTATATGAGAAGGCCGGTTTTCAACCTGTTTCGTCTTAAACTTAGCTAGCCGCTATTACGGATCCAAACATACCACAGCATCCATTACAACAAAATAACATATTATTACCGTTCTTACTACAGCCACCATAATACAAGTCTCTATGTAGTCTAACAAGTTCCTATATATACAATTTGTCTTTTTGGTGTGGGGAACAAAAATAACAAGAGGAAAGCTCATTAGAACAATTACCATGAAAATATTTATAGAAGAGGCACAAGGAAGCTACGTCATGGCGGTGGGAAAGTGACTGCATTCTGCTTGATTCCGATATATCTCCATTTTGAAGGTCTCACCATTAGCTACTTTCGCAGATGACTGTACGTTTTGTTTTCCTATATTTAATAAGTAGGCCTTTCTTCTCTCTTTAATTTGCTACCCTCTTCTGAGTCCGCCATCAAAACATTGCTATCTGCGTATCGTACTTTGTTAATATAAGGCACACCGACAAAATATGCTTTGTAACTGTTATCAGTACAGAGAAAACAGAACTAGCGGACCGGGTTCGAATTCAGCTTGTGGCGACTTTCCTTAAGTCTCATATTAATCGTAATCATAATGGAAAAATTAACCGCTCCCTTATAAGGAAACATTCAGTAATCATTGACCAGTTATCATTACTTCCGGTTGAAGTTTATGAAACCTTTATCTTAAAACAGTTTTCAAGAAAAATAGGTTTCTTATGCCCACTAACTGTTATCGCTCTTTCTATCACTGAAGGGATTTTCTTTCCTTCCCTTTTGTTTAATGGTAATGGTAATATTAACCTTTCATTTATAAGAAAATTATTAGTTATTCATTTACTGATTAGCCTAACTTCCTATTTTCGGCTGAAATTTATTTTAAAAAAGTTTTTTTCAGGAAAATAGGTTTTCAAAGTCCAATAATTCTTATAGCGCTTTCTAGTATTTATATGAGTTTCCTTTGAAACCTTTTGTCTGATGTAGTATGGAAAGTCAACATGTTCACTATGGCATTATTTTCCATAATAGTTACATGTGCTATTCATTATTGTTGTTACTAGTGTTGAAAGTCTTCAAATGACATAGTTTCTGTTATTTGGTAAAACGCCCATCTATGAGATCTGATGTCCACCTGATTTGACTTGTTTCGCCAGGTTAATTCTGTTTGTGAAAAAATACATAAAACACACTGTTAATGAAGAATACTGTATTTCCCCCGTTCCCTTATCATACTGTTGTAGTTGATGTTCAAGTGCGATAAGTGAACACATGAGCAAGCCACTATCCTTTCATGTCCAGGCAAAAACACAAAAAAGAACTGTTCACCTCATTGTCAGCCTTGACAGGTGAGAGGGAGAGAGTGAGTGAGATAGTGAGAAAGAGAGAGAAAAAGTTCAATTGTATACGTTTTCCACATCTAATCAATCAGCATTTATCATACAACCGAAGGAAAAGCAATATGTCTTCGTTCAATTCCTGCCTTAGGCGTTGTTTTTCTCTGATTAATGTGTTTGCTTTGCATCTGTGACGACTGGTTCAAAGCAAACACGTAGCAAGCTTTGTAGTTTCATAAACTGATTATCTGGGAGTGAAGCCTTACAGAATTGTTAACGTTTTCATGAATACCTGTCTATATTTCTGAGATGAGGTATTATGTACACTATTTACATTATTCAGACTATTGTCCTCATCTTTGTCGCCATATTTATTACAACGTTTCGGCCGTTGTACGTTCCGGCCTTCTTCAGGTGGTTGGAATGTCGAATTGAACCAGTTATTTCGCTCACTGGGGTAGACTGTTCTAGTTCGACGTATCATGTTTAATGGATGTCAGTTATCAGTTACCTCCTGTTAATTCCTCTCTCCAAGTTCTCCAACGCTTTAACCAGGTATTGAACTCACACTATTTGGGTCCTGTAACTGGATCTAACCAACGTCTTTATCTACTGTGCCATGTGTCAGGAGATAACTGATAACTGACATCCATTAGACATGGCATGTGAAACAAAAACAGTCTACCACAGTGAACGAAATAAAAGGTACAGTTCGACATTCCAATCACCTGAAGAAGGCCGGAGCGTACAACGGCCGGAACGTTGTAATAAATATGGCGACAAAGATGAGGACAATATTCCGAATAATGTAAGTTGTGTAAATAATGTCTCATCTCAGAAATATAGACAGATACTGATGGTTAAGGCGGTGTAGAACTTGGAGAGGGGAATTAACGGAGATAACTGACAACTGACATCCATTAGACATAACACGTGGAACTAGAACAGTATACCCTAGTGAGCGAAATAAAGGGTTCAGTTCGACATTCCAACCACCTGAAGAATGCTGGAGCGTACAACGGCCGAAACGTTGCAAGAAATATGGCGACAAAGATGAGGACAATAGTCCAAATAATGTAAATAGTTTTCATGATTAATCTGAAATGATTGTAAATAACGAGATACAGATGGAAGTTTTAGAATGGAGCACATGGTTTTAAGCAGATAAGCAACTTGCGGGTCTCGTTGTTGAGCAGTGGTCACCATTGTAGTCTTATAAGCCATTGTTATAATGCATTTGGTCATTACTGCGTCTTGCCTTAGAGGAATGGTTAAGTAGAAAGCCTAGCCGATCGCAAGCGTTTACTTCGATCTTTACCGAAGAAGCTGGCGCCTGAATTTCGGCGAATAATTCTTTGGCGTTCGTGTTTCTTGCGACGGCTAAATTTGGCTTTTACATTTTGAATACACGCAATTTGGCACGCTCATTTTGACATTCGTATTTTGCAACCCTTAGATATTTTGGCAACAAGCCCTGTGCCATAACCTCAATTATCGATACAGATTACTTATATTATTAAAATAATTAAAATAAATTTAAATAGCAGATTTAAATGATGATTATCTTTAAACTTTAATAGGAAATATCGAAAATGCCAACTACCCAGAGTACTCACATGCAGAGGAACAAATAGAAACCAGTTTTAATAATCCCTCTGAGGTACACAAGCAAATATAAGAAGATAATGAGAGAGAAACAGAAATGACAAAAACATCCGATATAAAGCGAAAAAAGTAAAAGAAATGTCTTTTGAGGAAATGCCAACAATTCCAAAAGTAAGAAAGAACCGTCAAGTGAAGGAAACCATTAACCAAGCAATTAAAAAAGTAAGGTACAAAATGAAGAGCCCGATAAACCTGACAGAAATTAATCATCTTATATACGCAGCCTCGGTAACGATCGCAGAAACAAGTATGAAAAAGTAAAAACATAGCGTAAACAACAAAGAAAAATACCAGTCTGAAAAGGGAAAATAAAACCCGAAATAAATGATCTACGACGAAAATTGTCACTTCTGAGTGAAGTAGACAATCGGTTATGTGCCATGCGTGATACACGCTTAGGCGATCATGTATCGAAAGATACATGACTGACGAGGCAGATTTTTTTCCGTCAGTAGTCTGCCATCTCTTTTTGCGATAGACCAGTTGCATCCACAGCTAAAGAACTCGCTCTGTCCTGCTATTTACCCATAGCTTGGGGAAGAAGAAGAGGATCCATGCCTTTCCCAGTGAATGTATAAGTGAATGTAATAGATTCGACTGGAATTCGAACTCGGGTCTCCGATTACTCAATCCGAGCCGCTATCAATTGCTCCACAGTGGCAAGTGTTCCAAAACAAAAGAAAGAAACAAAGCTTTGACATAAAGCATAAGACTAACGTACCAAAAGTTAAAGAGAAGCTGAAAAAACGAATTCAAGCGAAGGCACAAAGAATCAATCGTTATGAAAAAAGAAACAGATTCTTCTAGCAAAGCAATATCTTCGAAGAAGATGCCAGGAATCTATATCGAGGATTTGGAAAAAAATAAAATAGCGATAAATGACCAAACGTAATATCCAGGAAGTCGAGAATTTCTGGTGGAAGATGTGAGAAAACTGTAAAATGCACAATGAGAATTCTACATGGATCAAGCAACTACAGGAACATCACACATATATAGAGTGCCAAAATGGACGCATATCAATATCACTGAAAAAACTGATGCCATCTGCAAAGCCTAAAATTGAAAAACCCTACGAATAGAGTGAATAGCCAATTTTAGGATGAAAAATATATCTAGCACCTACCAAAACCTCGCACAGCATTCAATTATATAATCATAAATCAATAAAAAATCCTCAAATGACACGCGTGGGCAGTAACATACCTACTCCTCAAAACAGAAGAGCTGCAGAACCCAAAGAACTATAGGCCCATCACCTGCCTACTAACAATGTACAAGATCCTCAATTCTATCTTAGCCATGAGGACATAAAACCTCCTTGAAAAAAACAATTTTCTCCCAGCAGAAAAGAAGGGATGTAAAAACGAAAGTTACGTTTGGAAGAACCAACTAATTATCAATAAAACAATATTGGAAGATGTGAAAACAAGGAATAGAAATAGCATGAATCGATTACAGAAAAGCATTCGACAGTGTTCCACACTCATGATTAGAGAACAGCCTAAAAATATACAGAATATTCCCCACAACGGTTTACTTCATAATGGAGAGCATGAAAAACCGGAAGACTATACTAAATATTACTCATACAAACGGGTCATTTACATCGAGGTCAATCGACATCAAAAGCGTGATCTTCCAAGGAGATTCATTGTCACCACTTCTCTTTTGCTTGTACTAGCGCCACTCAACTGCCTACCGAACAACAGTAGCTACAGATACAAGTCACAGAAAGACAAACTGAATAACTTATTCTATATTGATGATATTAAAACATTTGCCAAGGACGACAACCAACAGAAAAAAACCTATTCACCATTGTCAAAACCTTCAGCGAAGATATTAACATGGACTTCGGAATCGACAAATGTACCAAAGCCACTTTCAAAGGTAAACTAAAGAAAACTACAGATTAGACTTTGATATTAACAGCAAGATTAAGAAACTCGACAAAGTTGGGATATGCAAATACTTAGAAATTAATGAAGGAGACGGAATTCAACATTCAATTATGAAGTAAAAAGATCCGAAAAGAATATTATAGGAGAGTGTGTTTGATATTAGAAAGCGAAATTAACGGGGCTATCAACACCTTAGCTCTACCCGTAGTAACATACAGCTTCATCATTACTAAATGGATGTTGAATGACATTAAAAGATTGGATGCCAAGACCATACAAATGCTTACCAAAATGAGAATGCACCACTAGAAATCAAATTTTGATAGGTTGTATGTGCCAAGAGCTTTAGGAGACCGAGGTCTAATCCAACTTGAATTAGCTCTAAAAACTACAACAATCGGATTGCAAGAATACCTCAGAAAAGCCAATGACCCTCTCCTACAAATAGTAAAACGTCAAATACACTCTATAAACAAAGAAGATGCACTCTTCAAGAAACAGCTTAATATACCTGAAAACCTGCCAACAAAAACCGAAGCGAATACCATATACGCCAATCGAGTAAAACAAAAAGCAAATAACCTGGCCAAATGGAAAAACAAAAGAAAAAAACTGGCAGGGTAAGGCGTTACATAGCAAATACCTAAACATAATGAAGAAAGCAGATATAAACCAACAGAAAATACATCAGTGGCTGAGGAGCACCGGGTTGAAAGCTGAGACAGAGTGCCTAATTATTGCACCTCAGGACCAAGCCTCGCAAACAGATCCTATCACTGTCAATTAACTAACTAACCCGAAATTCAGGATCTGCGGAAAATATGGTGAAACTGCCAACCATATTATCTCAGGATGTCCAGAACTAGCAAAAATGAATATACCCACAGACATAACAAGGTAGCAACTTATGTGCACTGGAGGATATGAAAGAAGCACAAAATCGAAACCACTGAGAGATGGTATGACCACGAACCAGACGCAGTTACCCAAAATAACGATGTAACTATCCTCTGGGACATGCCAATTCAAATTAACATGGGAATAAAAGACAACAGATCTGATATTCTCATAAAAGACAAGAAATTCAGGAAGTGTATACTTCTTGAAATAGCTGTAGCATGAAAATCGTCGACACATTGTGCAAATACAATGACCTGGAAATCAAGATTAATAAAATGTGTGGAATGAAGAGTGAGACTGTACCAAGAGTAATT
Source organism: Acanthosepion esculentum (assembly GCA_964036315.1). Taxonomy (NCBI): domain Eukaryota; kingdom Metazoa; phylum Mollusca; class Cephalopoda; order Sepiida; family Sepiidae; genus Acanthosepion; species Acanthosepion esculentum. The sequence continues at coordinate 19,397,434 of OZ038486.1, read as the reverse complement.
GAAACTCTGGACCTAGTGATAAAAAAGCATGGACAATTTTACTAACAGTCTCAGGTAATGAGTCTATGTTTCTGAGATATAGGTATTATGTATATCATTTACATTATTCAGACTATTGTCCTCATCTAGATCGCCATATTTATTACAACGTTTCGACCGGTGTGCACCCCGGTCTTCTTCAGGGGGTTGAAATGTCGAACTGAACCCTTTATTTCGTTCTCTGGGGTAGACTGTTCTAGTTCCACATGCGATGTTTAATGGGTATCAATTATCTCCTCTTAATTCCCCTCTCCAATTTCTTCACTGCCTTAACCGGGTATTGAACTCACACTCTTTGAGTCCTGTCACTGGATCTAACTAACGCCTTTATCCACTGTTCCATGTGTCCTTGAGGAGTGTTAGTTCAATATCCAGTTATGGCAGTGTAGAACTTGGAGAGGTGAATTAACAGGAGATAATTGATAAATCACATCCATTAAACATGGCACGTCGAACTAGAACAGTCTACCCCAGTGAGCGAAATAAAGGGTTCAGTTCCACATTCCAACCACCTGAAGAAGGCCGGAGCGTACAACGGCCGAAAAGTTGTAATAAATACGGCGGCAAAGAAGAGGACAATAGTCCGAATAATGTAAATAAAGTGTCAGGTAATATCAACATACAAGTTGCCCAGAAGATCGCCCTACCGGGAAAATCACCATATACTGAAAAATCTGTTATTAATTAAATAAGATTTCTTCTATAAGGCCAAAAGAGCATAGTTTGTACCAGGCTCTACAGGATAAAAAACAGGAAACATAACTTACACAAATAATAATAATAATAATAATAATAATAATAATAATAATAATAATAATAATAATAAATGAAACTACTTCCATCATTAGACAAAGACAATAAATCTGAAACGCCTTAGATATAACTGATACTCAAGACGACCCATATCCTGGACTTCATATTGCTGCAGCAAAGACAATTAAATTACTAGCGAAAGAAAATGAAGATCTAAACTCTTATATGTAAAGTACACAAAGTGTCTGGATGAAGCAAACATTATGTTCGCCAAACTCATCAATGGCTTAGAAACAGTAGTCTTAACGGGGAAACAGAAGGCCTTCTTATGGAAGCACAAGACCAATATCTTCCAATCAATGCTTCCATGGATAAAATCAACAATGATGGCTCAAATCTAACCTGTTGTTTATGGCATAAATCTGATGAAACTGTTGACCACACACTAGCCGAGTGCCCAGTCGTTGCTGAGAAAGTATACATTATTAGACATGATAGACTAGGACAATATATTCATTGGCATGACTTTTCGAACTATAGTATTAAGGTCCCGGAAACATGGTACGAACCCCACCCGAATGATGTCACAAATGGTGATGGTGTGACTATACTGTGGAAATTTCCCAATTCTCACAGACAGGAAAATTGATGGAAGTAGACCAGATATAGTCATGAAAGGTTTAAAAAAAAAGGAGTGATATGACTTACTCACATGATTACAGTGTTTCTAAAAAAAAGAATTTCTAAAACTGACAAATTATAAGAACCTGCAAAACAAAATAACAAAATGTGGAAATTTAAAACTACAATTATCCTTGTTGTGATAGGCGCATTGGGTCAGCGCATGAGGAAGGGTACCTAAAATCATGTGAGTAAAATTCCTGAACGCATCAGCAACTCAGAGCTACAGACGATTACTTTGGGCAGAACTGAATATACCATCCGGAAAACCCTCTTCATCTAAACGAATCTTCCCAAATATGAATAGACAATTCTCCTACAATGCCCTTTTTATTCATAGGCCTCGATAGGGACTTGGTAATTAGGCACTTAGAATTGCGCTCTGGCAAATAATAATAATAATAATAATAATAATGATACCTAGAAGCTACACCAGGCATGGATCTCATGGCTTCGGATCTTAAGTGATTGGAAATGTTAACACGTATTAAATTAGGCTGTTATTATTAGACATTACCGGACAATATATTCATTGACATGACAGGTCGACCTATGGTACTGAATCTAACACTACCCGAATGATGTAAAAAATGTTGAGGGCGTGTTTATACTATGGGCTCCTAGTCTCTCACAGACAGGCAATAAAACACTGAACCGAATTATTTGACGGAAAACAAAAATAGTATACGAGAAGCCAAGGAAGAAATCATGATATATATCAGTCAGACACAAACTCTTGAAATGGAGGAAGGAGAAGAACTCCCAAAATTACAACCAACAAAGCAAAATTAGCAAACTCTACAATGCAGCACTCAAATTCATTCTGGATGATGTAGACGCACATATAAGTCTCAACGAAGCAATATATGCATCAGCAATTGCAGCAACTAAGAAATGAAACATAAAACCAAAATAAATGTAGCTTCACAGACTTGAATATCCACATTGGAAAAGAAAATCAGAGAAAGAAAATGAACAATAATAATAATAATAATAACAAAAAATATAGAAAGTTAAAAGTACAATTATCCCTGTTGTGATAGGCGCATTGGGTATGATGAAGAAGGGTACCTAAAATCATGTGAGTAAAATTCATGGACGAATCAGCACCTCAGATCTACAGACGATTACTTTCGGCAGAACTGAATATACCATCCGGAAAAGCCTCTTCACCTAAACGAAAAGTCCCAAATATGAATAGATAACTGTCATACCTTTTACTCATAGACCGCGGAGGGGACTTGGTGATTAGGCGCTTAAAATTACTTTCTGGTAAGATGATACCACATATAATAATATAACATAAAAATTACTGCTCGTGGTTACCTAAGAAATTAAAAGAAAACTTATGACTATAAAAATAATTTTAGAGATATTTATTAAACAAATCCAGTTCGTATCAAATGGGGATAGGAAGAGTGTGTCATTCGGAGTTGAAAGGGATTGTTCCCTTTGGCAGTCAACACGCGAAATCCTGTCTTTTTACGTGGGATTGAACGATGACCTCTCTTAGCGATAGGAAATACGCAAATATGTCAGGACAAAAAAGTTATCAGTCTCTACAATAGAATAGGACAATAACTGAAAAGAAGAAAAGCTAAATTTTCCAGTGTATCAATACGTACAATAATTTTCTTTTTTAACAATAAACAAAACAGAACAAAAATAGTTGTTAACTTTTGCCGACACCATAAAGATCTATAATGATTGGAAAGAATTGCAACTGCGTTACAGGAGAATTTTGTTGGAAAAAAAACAAAAATCTATCCAATAAAATAAAATAGCAATAAAAAAAATAAAATAAAAATCTATCCAATAAAATAAAATAAAAATAAAATAAATATTCTATCCAATAAAATAAAATAAAATAAAAATAAAAAAATAAAATAAAAATCTATCCAATAAAATAAAATAAAATAATATAAAAATAAAATAAAATAAAATAAAAATCTATCCAATAAAATAAAATAATATAAAAATTCTATCCAATAAAATAAATCAAAATAAAATAAAATAAGATAAAAATATATCCAATAAAATAAAATAAAATAAAAATAAAATAAAATAAAATAAAAATAAAATAAAATAAAATAAAAATTCTAGCCAATAAAATAAATCAAAATAAAATAAAATAAAATAAAAATAAAATAAAAATTCTATCCAATAAAATAAATCAAAATAAAATAAAATAAAAATATATCCAATAAAATAAAATAAAATAAAAATAAAATAAAATAAAACTTCTATCCAATAAAATAAATCAAAATAAAATAAAATAAAAATATATCCAATAAAATAAAATAAAAATAAAATAAAATAAAATAAAAATTCTATCCAATAAAATAAATCAAAATAAAATAAAATAAAAATATATCCAATAAAATAAAATAAAATAAAAATAAAATAAAATAAAAATTGTATCCAATAAAATAAATCAAAATAAAATAAAATAAGATAAAAATATATCAAATAAAATAAAATAAAATAAAAATAAAATAAAATAAAATAAAAATTATATCCAATAAAATAAATCAAAATAAAATAAAATAAAATAAGAATATATCCAATAAAATAAAATAAAAATAAAATAAAAATTCTATCCAATAAAATAAATCAAAATAAAATAAAATAAAATAAAAATTCTATCCAATAAAATAAATCAAAATTAAAATAAAATAATAATCTATCCAATAAAAATATCAATAGTGGAAAGGGGAAGATTTGAAGAGGTTAAGTTTAAATTTAAAAAATCACGTCGAAATAAAAGTCCTCGAATTCAATCTTTTAATCTTATCACCGTTTGATGAAAACGATTGTCTTTGATTATTTTTCTTTTAATTTAACTCTAAGAGAGGTGCTGAAAAGTTTGCAACGCAATCCACATTTTAAATATGACCAAATGTATAAACATAAGATTTGATTCTTCAAAGAACTTCTTGATCGGGTCGAGAGATTTTCAACGCCTTATTTCACAAGCACAAAATTTGCAGTTTGTCCTTTTTATTCAGATAGACCTTTTACTTAACATATAAAGAGTAATTTTCAGTTTAAGCTCTGCACTCAGTTTCTAATAAGAGTTTCCTGAAGAGTTACACTTAGGTGTGAATGTACATGGTTAATTCGAAAATAACCAAGAAATTTTGCTAAAATCTGGCGTTTTAGAGTTATCAACGATAAAATTTCGGACTCATTCGCGTCTATTCGCGTCGTCTCCGTCCGCCATTACTGGCGTTCTTTACATACATTTGCTTCTGAAAAGCTATGCGCGGAAGCTTACATAGTTATCGGCCTTTGTACTGATTTTACCCCCTTAAAGTTTGCGCAAGGCGTGCGTATTAATCAAGACAAGTGAAGCTTCCACGCTCGACTGCAGCGAGGCAAACGTATGTAAGCAACGCCAGTAATGGCTGCCGTGCTGTAGCCGCGACTCGAATGAGTGCGAACTTTTATTGCTGATAACTCCAAAATGGTAAGCATTAGGAAAGATTCTTTGTTATTTTTTAATTAAGCATGTAAATTTACACCTAAATTGGCGAAATTTTTATTAGAAACTGATCGCGGGGATTAAATTGCAAATTACTATTTAATTTTTTTTATCATTCTATCAAGTTGATGCTCTTTCGACAACGTTCATTAAATCTGGATTGGAATGATTTCATTCGCATTTATTTTTTGAATTTCTATCACTCCTTGGTAATTAAAAAATACGATAACTATATAAAGCGTGGTCCGAATATGTCTTTGAGCTGGTATTGCTTAATATTGGGGATGCCGTGACCTAGGACATTTAAACAAAGTTCTAATCAGATCTCTCCAACTGTAGGTGTCGGGTTAGAAGATACGGTCTATAGGAACAATAAAAAAAGGAGCAGACTTAGTCGCGAAATAAGAAATTAAAGAAAAGATAGGGCGAAGAAAGACGATGGGAATGCAAGCAGGGTAGGAGAAGAAAAGCGGAAACTGGAAATGAAAATACGGGGCGGAAGGACTGAAAGGAAAGAGAGGCAATCGAAAAGGGGAGTAACTCTGATTACATTGCGAAGGAAATGGGAAGAAGGCTTGAAAAAATAATAATAATAATAAATTAATAAATAGCTAAATAAAGAATCACTTATAAGAAATCCAAAATAAATGCTTGCAGAAGGGCAAAGGATAAATCGAAGTGAATGAGAGTGATAAAGAAACAAAAAAAGAAACAAACAAAAGAACGAAAATGATGAATAAAAGTTAAGAAAAATAACGGACAAAAAACGCTATGAAATAATCCAGTCAAGAACGATAAGAAATTAAAACCAGGAAAAGGAGACACACTTTAGAATTTATACTCACAAGACAATCTTTATCCGTTTTTTTTTTAATGTACATGGTCGTGTATTTCAGAGGGATATTGAAAGAAAGGTTAAGATTCGTTTGGCAAAGAAACAAAGAATACGAAGAAAATCGATAAAAAGTGAGCTGGAAAGTAATTGACATTGTAAGGCGTAAAAAGATAGAAAGAAAAAGTAACGAACAGATAAAAGGAATGAAAAAAAAATTAAGGTTGAAAGCCTTAGTCGCTTCAGGCGGATGATTTTCGTGTGTTTTAACATATTCTAATTTAGAACCCTAAAAAATATTCATCAAAAGGGAGCAAACTGATGAAGCAGAATCTTCTAAGCTGAAAAAAATAGATAAATTGCTTTTTGCTGGTGGCTTTCATTTGCTTCTTTTCGTGATTGCAATTGAATCACAGAAATAAAGAACACAAGAAGCAAAAAAAGAATAGTAACAATTCTCCTGCTTTAGTGACTTGATTTTAAAAATAAAATATAAGCATTGGCAAAGACTTGTTCGATTCAACAAGATATTTCGTTACTTTTCTTGCCGTTTGGCTTTTTTGGGTTTTAATATCGTCTTTGCCTTTTTTTTTGTTTTGTTGATATCCTATTTTTATTTTAATTTTGCATCCTGCAATTTTTACAGTTTCATTATTTTTATAGTTTACTTTTTCGTTTATTACATTCTATTGCATTCTGTAGATAAGATTCTTTCTTTCTTTTTCTTTATCGGCAGCTTTTAATACGATGTTGTTTGCCTTTCTATATTTCTTTCTTTCTTTTTTTCTTTCTTTCTTTCGCGGTAACCTCTATCGGCTTATTTGCTTGTTTCCTTGTTTGTTGGTTCCTAATGTCATTTCTATTTTAATGCTTTGCGACATCTCTCTTTCCTGCTGACCTATCGGGTACCCTCTTTCTTTCTTTCTTACTTTCTATCTTTCTTTCTTCCTTTCCTTCTTTCCTTCTTTCTTTCTTTCTTTCTTTCGCGGTAACCTCAATCGGCCTATTTGCTTGTTTGCTTGTTTGTTGGTTCCTAATTTCATTTCTATTTTAATGCTTTACGACATCTCTCTTTCCTGCTGACCTATGTGGTATCCTCTTTCTTTCTTTCTTTCTTCCTTTCTTTCCTTCTTTTTTCTTCCTTTCTCTTTTTCTTTCTTTCTTTCTCTCTCCGTATCCACTATCGGCCTTTTTGTTTGTTACTTGTTTATTTGCTTCTACTGTCATTTTATCTTTCCTGCTAACCTTCCTCGTACCCTCTTCGTTTCTTTCTTTCTTTCGTTCGTTCTTTCTTTCTTTCGTTCTTTCTTTCTTTCTTTCTTATCAATTTCCAATATAAAACCGATTTACAGCAGAAGTTAAAACCAAAGTAACATTAATCTTTCCTTACTTCAATTGGAGCTTCTCCGAACTGAATGCCTTTCTCTTGAAAACTTTAGAGGCTATAATTTAATAAAACTCAATGGAAAACGGATATTGGCAAAACGTGATTGAGAGACCAAGTAGAATTCTCGAAAATTGAACAAACTGTTATTCACTTAAAGTAAGCAAAATTCAACTTTGAAACCCACTCTTTCTGACTAAATTCCCCAAGTAAACTGAATCAAGAAAGCAATAAAAGAAAAAGAGAGCACATCGCAATATCAGCAATGATTCGATAACTGCGGTAGTGCAAACATATTACACACATTACTGTAATTCAATTTTCTTGATGCCCGGTTTGTTAGACTTTCTAATGAAATCAGTCGTTGAAATTCAATGCCCCCCACACACACCCGCTGCTCCTATCAACTCGTCTCCATTATCGACAGCGCCATGTGTTGAAACATTGAAGCTTGAAACGCCTCGAGAAAAGGTACAGTTTACTGACAAAAATTCAGGTAACAGTGGCGGGAAATAGTACTTGCTCCTTTCGGTAGTCCTTTATTTGTTGGTATCAGTGAGGGGAAACAGATGGGACATAGAGAAAGAGAGAGATAAAGAGCCCCAGAATAATAATGCAGCAGACGAGATAGATAGATAGATAGATAGATAGATAGATAGATAGATAGATAGATAGATAGATAGATAGATAATCAAAAGAGTGTGATAGATAGATAGATAGATAGATAGATAGATAGATAGATAATCAAAAGAGTGTGATAGATAGATAGATAGATAGATAGATAGATAGATAGATAGATAATCAAAAGAGTGTGATAGATAGATAGATAGATAGATAGATAATCAAAAGAGTGTTATAGATAGATAGATAGATAGATAATCAAAAGAGTGATAAAGATAGATAAATAGATAGGTAGATAATCAAAAGAGTGATAAAGATAGATAGATAGATAGATAATCAAAAGAGTGATAAAGATAGATAGATAGATAGATAGATAATCAAAAGAGAGTTAAAGATAGATAGATAGACAGATAGATAGATAGAAGCACATCCATGTAATATTCTCTATTCACTTATCTTTCTCTTTTGCATTAGTCAGTGAAAACTGATGGAAGATATGTGTGTGTGTGTGTGTGTGTGTGCGTGTGTGTGTGTGAGAGAGAGAGAGAGAGAGACGGACAGACAGAGAGAGCAACAGCAGAAGAAAATAACAGATTTGATAGAGCTGGAGATAAACCTATAAGCATATATATATATATATATATATATAG